>JAGXCT010036631.1:40944-103687 GCA_022495035.1 Philopotamus ludificatus | reverse complement strand
ATGTGGATTACTTGTGTATTTAATGCGAATTTGACGAATTCTTCAATTTTAAGCTATTGCAATGATAGTTGTTTTTCTTATAAATATGTATATCCAGATTAGTTTGTTTTTATCTATTTTTTTATAAATTATATAATAATATTAAATTGCTAGCTAAATAAGGTATTGCAACTTCAAATACCTCTCGGTGTCTGAGTCTATATTTTCATTTCAATTCCATCACTGATCTGAGAAATTCTTCATTAATATCTTGAATAAAATAGTTAAAAAATGGATTATTCTACGAATACAAATAGTTATTTATGACATGCTTCATAATTTGGTCGATATTTTTGATATTTTAACTAATCAATATGACGCGTAAATGTCAAGCCCACTCGGCGATGTCCCGCCGCCGACTGTTCTATCACGGTTTGTGCCCGGATCTGAACGATAAAAATATCGTTTCCGCGTCAACAGAAGCCAATATATAGGTGTTTTTATTTTTTTTTTCGCAATTTCAGACAATAAACGACAATGATTATTTATAATATTTATTCTTTAGACTTTTTTACGCAAATAAAAAAAAGTTTATGACATGTAGGAGCTATATAAAAGTTATACAAGATAATGGGGTCACAAATATCAGCACGCCTATTTTAAATAACCACGGGGTAATAATTAGTATGATAATTAAATACTATAATTTGGGATATTCTTAAATATAAAAAACTACAATAAGTGAATTTAGTACATACTCTATATTTTTTTATTTAAATCATTAGCATTAAAAATATTTCAAATAAGCAAAATTCTATGGTTATATATTATCTGCACACCGTATCATTTCTTTTCTTTGCAAAAGGCATTTTTCCTTGATAATATCAACGTTCGAGTAATCAATTCATGTCTGAGTCTATATTTTAATGTTTTTAATTCCGTTGTAATTTGGCTAAAAGCTCCTGCTATTTTATTTAAATTTTCCATCGATACTTCCCCTCTCCATTAAAAGGTTTTTTGCTGTTCTTTGATCTTCACCACGTCTTTATTAGTGAGTTGTTTAACAATATTTAAAACAAATTAATTGGTACGAAACATACATGCATATTAATAATTTCATTAATAAATAGTACTATTTTTATAGAAGATTTGGAAGATATCTCGTATAAGCATAAAAAGGTATACGTGATTTTTTTTTAATAATGCATTAGATTATGTTTAGATTAATTATGCAATAATCTATTTTGTAGTGTCAATGAAATACATTTAGTATGATTCTCTAATAGAAAACTTGATATTTTATAAGATTAATAATGTATTTTCGAGTATACGCAATATGCAAATAAGCGCACAGCGAATAATTTGTTTTTCATGTATTTATGAACGATAAAAAAATGTTGTTTATTTTGGCGAACAATATAAAAGATATAATTTACGTGTGAATTAAAAAATCATTGTTGTGCGAGTATTTTGGCAATGAAAACAGAATGTGTTGTTAAATCATTGTTTTATATCTAGCTGTGAATATTCTAATATTTATTTTTATTGTTTTCAGATTTCAAATTCGAGAGAAGATACCGATTTTGATAACACAGATGAATAAATAATAAAATCAGATTCATTGCCACGAGTCGTTGTATGTAGAATGATGATTCCGAGTCAAGGCTTCCCACTTAGTCAGTTCTGTGCGATCAGCCGCAGAGTGTAGCGGATCGCGCCGTTCTCTATAAATAAATTAATATAATAATCAAATCGATCTAATATACGATCAATTATATAATATAATCATAATAAACAGTGTCGTTGATTAATAACAGTAAAGTAGTGGAAATAAATAAACACCCAAGTGGAGATGTGACTGTATTTCAATCGATATAATAAGTTGTTTGTGATCAATCGCCATGGCAATGGATGAGAGTGTGAACGATTTCGGAGAGCATATGGAATCTGGACCGTATTCCTTTCATGCGTCCAACAGGACATTGCAGATAGCCTGCGGGGAGATAACCAAGGACGGACATCCGGAAGGACACTGCGCCGCCTACTGGGATGGCATCCTTTGCTGGCCCAACACTCCTCCGGACACCACGGCTCTCCTACCGTGCTTTGACGAATTGGATGGTGTACCATACGACTCATCACGTGAGTATTTAAATTATTAATCCCTGCTATAAAAAGGCAATAAACGGATTTGCCATAACCCCGTGGCAAATATGCAATTGGGCAGTGTGTCGTAAAATGTCGGAAAAAGATCTGGTGTCATATTTTCACTGAAAATTTATCACGTGCTATACTCATAAAAGCGGTTTAAACTGATTTATAAAGATAATATATTATTATTCTGGAAACTCGCAAAACGAATGTCTAATTTTGAATTGACACGTAATAGAAACACGGATGTTGGTACAGCGATACGATAAAGAAACGCCTATGAATAAAACAAAATCATACGGTATTTTGTTATCTAAAATAATAGAACGATAGCAGGATGTAATGCAATATTTAAAAATTGCTATGGGTGTATAGCAGTGATGCACAACCCGCGGGACGCAAGCTGCGTGAGGTCCGCGGATATATTATCAGCTTTAGGTCAACTTTCAAAATATTCTCGCTGAACGGCTGCTTTTCTAAGACGAGAATATTAGCTCTTAATCGAACGTCTGAATTTCTTTGCTATTTTTTTAAGCGAAGTCGTCAGCTTAATAAAATTTTTCTTTTTCATAATATTCGATACTTTCTAAGTCATTTTTATCAGTTTTTAGTTAAGCGTCATCATTTTCACGTCGCGCAGGTATTTATCTTGACTGAAGTTATCAGTTAATTAATAATATATTTTTTTAATATACGTATGTGTATATCTTCTTTATAGCAATGCAAAACAAAACCTCATAGGCCGAAGAAAATAGAAAAGTATGATCAATTATTCCAATTTTGTTGTTAAAAAAATAGTTGGGGAAAACAATTCTAAAGCTTAGGTCGTCTAGTATAGTATTTGTACAAAAATATCAATGGCTGTTCATTTTTTATAAATAAAAGATATAGTTTTATTGATCAAAGTATAAACCCATTTTGTCAATAATTTGTACGACCTAACGAGAGACCGGTAATCGAAAGTCAATAAAATCTTTAAAGGCCTGTTTTATACAATATTGGCGGAATTAAATTGTTTTCTTATTAAAAAGTTATTCGTATTATTAGCAAGATATGTTGAGCATGGTGGATGATGGAGTACTTATAATTCTAGTTGTTTTGCTAATGTCAATTCGTCATTATCCATTCACCCACGATTCTGGCTGACCACGTGGTCATTCATGTGGTCAAATGAGCAGAAATAAATGTCGCAAACCTATTTTATATAATCTGCCGTGTAGTATTGTGGTAATTTTAGAGAAAAAAAATACCATTACCAATTTTAAAACTATAAAAAAAGAATTTTCACTTTATTTTAAAACGCAATTATAAACAAAAAATAACAAAATATAATACCAACGTGAACTAAGAATCCGCTTTAATTGATCATATGCCTCATTACAAATTTCATAATACTTGATCTAATATGATATAATCTGTTATAAATAACGCAAAATTTGCGAATGAGGTTGAGAATATGATATAATAGTTGTGGTGATCGTTCGAAATCTTTCACGCTATTTATATAAATATTATTACGTATATTTTCCGTTTGTAACAATTATTGTTACCTAAATATTATTTAACAAGACATAATATCCGGAAAATAGATTTTTCTAGTCAACGTCCCAACATTCTAATCCCTGAACGAGATTAACCCTTAAATGCATGCTTTTGCAGAAATACAACAATACATTTAGGAGCTAATAACTCATTTCACGGTCAATGACTAAATTCTACAGCATTGCAATGTAGAAATGCAACAAAGTGTGATGCCAATAAGCATTTAATTCAACAGTTAGACGTCTCCGCACATGTGACAGTAAGTATTAAATACTACTTCGATGGGTGCAGAATTAAGTTCATCCATTAATCGTACGTTTTCTACATAAAAACGGTAACTTCTTTAGATGAAATTGTTTCTTTTTGGAGAACAATAAAATGAATTCTCGCATTGTAGCTTATTTTCTTGCCTTTTAAACACATTGCCTACGGGGCGAACTGAAAATTTAATTACTCAAACTTCAAAATCTACTGGATAGTTAATACAACAAATATTCTTTTTTGAAAAGGGCTAAATTGAAATTTTTATAAAACATGGTTTGAATACGGTATTTGGAATGTTGAATATTTTTATAAAAGCATTCTATGTGAAATTTCAAGGTTAGTAGTCGTTGGATCACTGGAATAGGCCATAATTTATTATCCACAACGATTTATTATGCGAATGTTGAGGAACGTCATAAATAAAAGAGAACAATTACGATATAACATCGGTAAAAAATTATTCAAAAATAGTAAGTTAGTATTCTACCGATAAGAAAATATTTGAAAAAAAAACAATATTAGATAGCAGGTCAAAGCGTATAGTATCGGCTCACAAAAAAAGAAAAGATTATAACAGTGTAATACAGTGGTTCTTAGCCGGTGCACCGCGGTGCACCGGTGCACCGCGAGCTTGTTGCAGGTGCACCGCGGAAAAAATGGGTAAAAACGAAAAAATCCGCAAAATAGTGAAAACCGAAAAAGTAGTTGGCGAAATTATGAAAGTCGACGAAAGGGTTAATGTGATTTCGATTTAGTCGAATCGATCGCACATGTTGTCGCTCACCACCTTTGCGGCCCTAGAATTTGTACGGATGGGTGCTCCTTCAATGGTAGGTTCAATTAAAGGATTTGTTACCCTTGCAAAGAAAAGAAACCCTAATATTATATCTACGCACTGTTTTACATAGAGAATCTTTAGTATCGTAAACATTACCAGCGGCACTAAAATCTGTACTAGATTAAATTCAGCCATGGTGAATTTCATAAAATCAAGACCTTTAAAAACTCGCATATTTGAAAAACTTTGCATTTCTATGGAAGCTAAATATAAGTCTTTGCTTTTTCACACTGAAGTCAGGTGGTTATCTAGGGGTAAAGTTTTATCTAGATTCATAGCACTTAAGAGTGAGTTATTAATCTTTTTTTGAAATGAAGGTATGGATGATTTTGTTAAATGTCTTCAAAATAATGATTGGTATACTAAAGTAGTATATTTAGCAGATATTTTTAATTACTTAAATAACGTTAACACAAGCATTCAAGGAAAAAACGAAAATTATTTGTCATCCATTGTCAGGATTTAGGAAAAAAATAACTCTTTGGAAAAATCGAATAATAGAAAAAAAATAGATATGTTTCCTTCACTCTACGAAAACATTCCCGAGGAAATTATTTCCGCGATAATAGATCATTTAACTTTATTAGAAGAAAATATTGCACATATTTTTCCTTCCTTAAATATAGAAAATTATGACTGGATACGAAATCCATTTGCTACAATTGATACACCGTATTGTGGATTTTCATACGCCGAAGAAGAAGAATTAGTCTCATTGTAGACTGACCGTACTCTAAAAATTAAATTTTCCGAAATGACCATGGAGGACTTTTGGATTTCTGTCCAAGATGAATATCCAGTTCTTCGCATGAAGCATACTGAACAATTTGTTACAGCTTTCAACATCATATTTATGTGAGCTTGGTTTCTCAACAATAACTAATATGATAACTAAAAAGCGAGAAAGACTTACAAACTTAGACGAAGAATTGAGGGTAGCTATATCAAATATTCGTCCGAATATTTCTGATATCTCCAAAAACCAGCAAGCTCAGGTATCCCATTGATTGATTTTTGATTGATAATATAAATTACATTTTATTAAGCAGGGACGTCATTTTGGGTGGATAAGAGGCGGGAGGGAAATGACCCCCTTTCTAGATTTCCTTCACCTTCAAATATTAATACAAATATTTTTAATAAAACGCGTATAAATATAAAATTGTTTCTAAGGAAAAATTTACGAACTAAATTTATATTCAATATTAAACATTTTTTTTTATATAACTTAACTATATGTTCAAAAAATTGTATGTAATTTAGTATGTAACTATTATTTTTTTTAAATAAATATGTAACAAAAATTATGTCCACATATTTTTTTGACCTCTTAATTCTGGTGCACCGCCATTTTTTTCCATGATTAAAAGTGCACCGTGACTTCAAAAAGGTTAAGTACCACTGGTGTAATAAATATATAAACTCTTTGATAGTGTTCATTTTGCAGTAAATATTAAACATTTGCCCACAAAATCCGGTGATTTCTAATCACACTCATTTTTGTAAAAGAGCCATAAAATATTTCGAATAAATGGTGCTGATTTATCCAAAATCTCCTCAAGGTCCGATATAAATGATCTATTTTTGTATTGCTACAACTATTAGGTATCTAAGGCAAAAACAAAACGTTGTTACAGCCGATCAAACGCGTAGTGTCGGCTAGCATCTAATATGCGCGCCCCGTACATATACAAAAACGCCTTTGACGTGGAATTCACGGCGCCCGTAAGCAATGAGTTAATAATAATCGGTCAATTAAATATACTCGTATATATTCTAGTGATTTGAGAATTTTTTTTTAGAATATTATACACATTTTTTTATCAAAACCAACTTGCCAAAAAACTAAAATTCGTAATTTATATATATTATATTTTATATTGTGAAATTAATTACGCTCATATTATATAATCAAGCATTTATGTTTATTTTTTGGCGTCCCTCCCCATATGTCAAACTAGTTCTGTGTTGCCCGCAATCTAACGAGTTTGTGGATCCCTGGTGAATAGTATATTCTGTAATTCAATGAATGAACGCTGTGATAAAATTATCAATACACGCATTTATTTACAACATATTGACATGTAATTATAGCACTAGTAATTAATCAGTTGCCCATCAAAAACGAAATAATATTATCTTTAGAAATGGTTATTTTAATATTTATATATAAAGTAATGATAAAAATTATCTTGTAATTTAAACGTGTTTAATATTTATCACAAAAAGATAAAATATAACACGATAACGTATTTATTTTTAGTATAAACATATTTTTAATCAACAACATGAATTTTAGGAAAAATAATCAGGCTTTATCGCGTTAACAAGCTTTTAATTTATCAAATTTAAATTATATTTATATTCATTAGAGTAGTGAGAATTGTAAGAACAGTGTAAACATGGCATACATACTTCGTTACTTAAAGTTCACTAAAAATATATTAATAGACTTCTTATGGTTATATATATTTTTTTATATAACATATGAACTCGATTCTATATATAAAAATTGAAGTAAATAGTTTTCATAATAAGTACGTCGATCAACACATTTTGCTTGAATGAATATTCCGACCTGATCAGTACTGTTTTATTTTTATTATATTTTTATCCATTGGCTATATATAATTCAAGGATCCTTTGCATTTATCAGAGTGGAAAAAAACATTTAGTAATGTTTTTCTGAATTACTTGGCGCCATGGTTTTTTGTAATAAAATTAAACCAAAATTAAAATTCTGGGGGTATTTATTTTAGATGCTATCATCAATAAATAATGATAAATATATTTTATTAAATATTTATGGCGATTGGATATGTTAATAATGTAAATGCTCCATCTATGTAACCTACTAAAATTAAGGAATATACACATTATGTTTTACTAGTACTAGAGTAGATTTTAAGTTAACCTTCATACATATCCACCATGTAAAAAGCATGTCGTATGCATGTATATACTAATATTATTTTATAAATAATACCTCGAGTAGATGAGCTTTCTAAATGCATTAAATAATATATTATTAAGGCTGTATTCATACATGAACATTATATAAAATGAACTCTATAGGATCCCCAGAGGTTATCCACATCGGAAAAAAATCAGATAATATTTATAAAGTTATAAAACCAGATATTTAATTAAGGTGTGCGTATTTATTATATTATTAATAATATCGTTGGAAAACTCTAACATTATTTCAGTGTTATATACAGAATTTCATTAATAAATTATTGACTGGAATTCAAGGGTAGATGAGATCTTAGAAACTTGTCGACCCATGAGATCCCTTGCACATGTGTGATTCTAATTACCTTCAACTTTCAAAATTGGACAGGGTATTTATCTTTATTGCCCCGGGGATCGGATCTCTCCACATAACATATATGAAGTTTAGCTTTGGAATATTTTCAAAACGATCAATTGCAGACCTCAAGATAAGGACAGGCTATTTATTTTCTGTAAAAATCTACGAGACTCCACGGTGTATCTTGATATTCTTAACGACCCCAATCACATTTATCTATATAGGACATCGGTCAGATGTCTGGGATTACTTCATCGGAAATTGGTATACATTTATATACTTTATTTGATACAATCGATTACAAATGTAATATCAATAAAGTATAGTTGTCGGAGCTATTTTACGCGTCATAACATAAATCTAGGATATTGAGATTAAGTTTTATTATGGCAATGAAACGCGAATTTGGCGAATGATGAGTAGTAAAACAAATTTAACTTTATGCTATGATTAAATTTGTTTTCCAGCCGTTATTCAAATATATACATAGATATATTAAATAGTTTTTCGATAAACCATAGATTCTATGCTTATTATATAACGCAAGCATACGTACAAAATTAGTATAATATTTTTTCAATATCGGAAAATTTTTCGTTTTTCTCTCGTCAAGTTATATTTTATTAATAAAGTTTTTCATAAAGGTTAAAACGGTCCAATCCAGCCAGCGGCAAAATAATTAACCACTTTTATGACTTGATCCGGGCACAGTAGATACTCCTAAATCTTTTATGCGATCCGACACAATTTTAGGAGTAAATCCTCAACGCATAAAATTACTTGAAACAGTCACATAAATAACCGAAAATGTGCCTCGGTTCAAATTAAACGATAATAATGAATGTCGACTGAATAAATAACGAGCGTGCTGTTCGAATCTCACCTCTGTTGTCGGCGTCCCTACGACTTGAAATTGTGCGAATCGTAATCGTGTTATTTAAATTTTATGTAGGTATATAAAGCTGAGAAAACAAATAATGTTGACGTTAGAGGGTGCGTTTAAACGGGTAATTAAAATAACATTTTCGGTAATAAAATCCTCTGGATCAGGCGTTAGGATTCTAGTGAATGTTTAGAAAATTACGGTCAAATTTCAAATACGTCAGCGTATTCTATATGTATTTATGCAATCGGAATAATCTGCACCATTAGCAAAGCTAATATAATCTAATGAATACGTGATTGAATCAGTTACTGTGGCATAGAGAAACAAATGCCAATTATATACCAATTTAATGAAATTTCTTCGAAAAACATATAAAAGTCAAGTTAATTATTTCATTTATTATGTAAATATTCTACATATATATGTTTTAATCCGATTATCACTAAATTAAATTTAGTTACTACCTACCTACTATTCAAACACTAAATTAATTTAGTGTTTAACGAGTAGGAAAATGTATAGGATATATTTTTGCATTGAAAACAGAAAAAAATAACGAAAAATTGGAGACACAAAGAAGATGTTAATATGATACAGTACAGGTACCTTGACATACGAGTGCCCCAACATACGAGTTTTTTGAGTTACGAGCCCTTATGCGAGCGATTTTTTGCTTTGAAATACGAGCGATTTATTTTTTTATGTTTTTGTACAATATTAGTCATTTATAAATACATTTTTTTATTCAAAAACACGTAACAAAAATAACTAGAGTGACATTTTTGGGTCTGGAATGGATTAATGGCAGTTCAATTAAATTTCAAAGGGGAAATTTGCTTTGAGATACGTGTAATTTGAAATACGAGCAAGGTTGCGGAACGAATTAAACTCGTATGTCGAGGTACCACTGTATAATGATTGAATAAAGTATCGTCTGAAGGGGGTCTCTCAGAGATCCCAAGCATTTCAAGTCAAGTTATCGATGAATTCTTCATCAATATCTTGACATTTTTTTAAATGGATTATTTTAAGATTAAAAATAGTCATTCATAATGTGCTTCATAAATTGGTCGATATTTTGTATTCTTTGACTAATCAATATGACGCGTAAATTAAACGCGCACTCGGCGATGTCTCGCCACAGCCTGAGTTCTAGTCGCACGTGTCAATTGAACGTTTCACTCACACTCTGTAGATCGTACCGGATACGAGCGAGAAAAAACGTGACAACAGAAGCGAAACATGTTCTTTTCATTTTTTTTTCGCAATTGTAGACAATAAAGGACAATGCTTATTTATAATATTCAATCTTTAGACAAAATTTAAGTACAAAAAGTTTGTGACACATATTTTTTATTTATATTTAAAGAGTTATTTAAGAAAAATCAAAAACTTGGGTCGCCAATAGTGACCATCGGCACGACTAGTTTAAATGATAGATTTTATCTTAAGTTAGACTCTCGACACTTCTATATGAATATCAAATTTGATAAGGTTGATACTTTTGATCGATAATCATTGGATGTAATTATATTAATATTCAGTCGTAGCTGCTTGTATAAGGACGATCAGATAAAAAAGTCGCTTTTCAATGAAAGAGTTAGATCAATACAATATATCCTCCCTTGGTAAACATAACATTCTCTTATCTATTATACAAACTTTTAATACCACTAGAATAAAATTAAAATATCCCCCTTTTCACTCTTCTAAAGTGTAAATTGTACTTAGATTAATTTGAGTTGGACACGTTGGAATAAAATTATGATAAACTATATTTTTTGCATCTCTTCTTACATTTGAAAGTACTGTTTTACAGTTAGATCAGCTTGAGGGATAGATTTTTCCACCTGCCTCTCTGAAAGTCGTTAACGAAAACGATACTAGTACAAATATATTTCTCAATTTTCGTCTTCGATTTTCTTCAACAAATTCATATAAAATGTAAATGAAAATTAATTAAAACCGCATTTATTATTCGCTTAAAATAATAAATTTTATTTATAAAAGAGAAAAAAAACATTAATAATACTAAACATTTACTTAACACTTGCTATGTGTTGTTTTTTTATAATATGATTTATTTTATTTGTTTATTACACGACTTAAAAAAAATTGAAATATTGGTTATTTTAAAAAAAAAATATGATAAATAATTATAAAAGATTATCCGACAAATGATTTCACGGTTTATCTCAAGACATTGATTTTATAAATTATTAATGACATATAGCCCGAATATTAAAGCAAAATTATTGTTACAATTTTGGTTCATAATTTTAAAATTTAGATGGTTGAAATGTTTGGAACTTACCTAGACAAAGTAGTTTTCCGATAGGAATTTCAAGTATGAGGTTTCACTACAACAGGCCAATACGAAATTTGCATGGAATTTGTACCGTACAACTTTGAAACTGCAATAAAACGAAATTTAATCGTATATTCATATGTATTCATAGTATATCATATATCTACCTATTTTAAATTTTATTTATACTGCATATTTCAATATATAATTTATGAATGATATTAATTTAACATAATGGTATTATATAATATAAGATAAATTTCACATCACAATTTATACAATTTTCTACACAGAGTAATTTAATTCATTTCTATATCTATTTTAATAAACGTTTTGAATAACTTTATGAAATGCATTATGCATAATACATTAGAAATTTATTTGCATTTTATATTTAATATCTTAAAATATTCGGTGTAAAGCATGCGAGATAGGAATTTCACGTAGAATATATAAGATTTTATTGAGATTTTATCGCAGCGCTGCAATTTTACAGCCGGCGTCCATTGATGCATCTGAATGCATTTCCTCCGCACACGTTTCCCGTTGACACGGAACGATGCATGCCTGAGCAATTTGTCACCTAATCCAATCTCGCTACACATTTGTGTCAATGTCAATAGAGTGGCAATCGCTCAATACAATTCGCACATGCACCGGAAGCTATACTATTACTTTTAATAGTGATGACTGTACATACATGGATAAGTACGTAAATGCATTTATGTGTCAATAAAATTCGCGACGTTTTCATATAAGTTATCCGCAAATAGATGCTGTATCTGATTCAGACTACAACTGAATATATCATAAACAAGATAATAAAAATATATTTATTTACTCAGCCGACTGCTTTGTATATATTAATACTATTATTAAATATTATGACTTTTTTATCATATACATATGTTTAACCAAGTTTATCTTAAAACTATAATCATATTAAGTTTATATAATAATATATTTTATATTGCGCAGTTTGTGGCGGAGTTATAATCTATTTTGAAGCGTAGTGAATATAAGAAATTCACCCGGGGCGAATACAGCAGAAAACTTTAGAGCACATTTACTTTATTTTATTTTTCATGAACACGAAATTTAACAGAACATACTTTGAAAAAGTTGTCTGAGACCTAATTGCCCTTATATATAATGCGAGTATAATTCACGACGAGCTTCTACTCTAAAATAGCAGGAATCATGTATTAATGCTTAATACTGAACGATTTTTTTAAAAAAATGTTAACATTTAATATTCAGGGATTAAGATAGATTATTTCTGAATTGTTTTGTACGCAATCTTTTTCATAAATCTCTTTGTAATGTAAAATGATATTTATATACAATCTCTTTTTAAATACGGTAGATAAGTTCTATTAAATACCAAAAAATAAGCAAAAACATTTTATATTACCAATTGAGTTATCAATGTTCAATTTTTATTATCTAGAAAAAAGGTTTAAATTACTACGTAAATTAAATAATTGAATAAAAATGATTTGCCAGCTTAATGCAAAACTAAACACCTTTTCGAATTATTTTTTTCAGTGTAAGTAAATAGAATTTTCCTTTGAAGTTATATTCAGTTAATAATCTCCACAAATAATTTATCCTTGGCCAGTAGTAATTTAGCTCTAACAAAATCGATTAAAATATCCTATGTTTCCATCAAACCTTTGTTAAAAATAGATTCCTCTCAAACATTTAATTTTTGCCAGTATCATCATTTCGCGGTATTCCACCTGGCACGTTTTTCTCATTAACCCTTCGTTAAATGAAAATATTTTTCAACCGCGCGCCGAAAAAAAGAGAAACCTTCAGCTGAAACCGCAGATGTTTCTGACAATCCGTTCTGCGTTTATGCATAATTAAATAATAATTTTCGAGTGATAATTTCATTTAAACAATACACGCTTAAATTGTATTATATCAGCCAGTTGAAAACGTGCTTTATCAGCTACCTTCATCCGTTAGTAAGATTTGCTGACATATAATTTATGGCAGTCTCCAACGAGTCTCACAATAGGCGCCACAGGAACAAAATAAGAAGAAATATATGCGCAGATAGATGCTTCTGTCATAAATATGATGTCTAACCCTGTGTTTGGTTAGTACGCAGACTGTATACGGTACCAGGGATTTTCATAATAAAATATTCAATATAGGAAAAGTGGTCCATTTATAAGTTTGACCGCTCGCCATATTATTACAGCATTTGTGCCGTTTCTGGAGAGCCAGAATCAAAAATGGATATAGTAAATAATTCGTTTTTTTTTAAATAATAATATTTATTATATTTCAGTGAAATGTTAAATTTTACAAGACGTGGAAATTTTCACGGAAGCAAAAGTTATGATCTAACAAATTGAGTTTCCGGAATTGAATGTAGGGAGCTATAAAATATTTTCGTATTAAATTCCAGAATAAAAGTTAGCAAATTCGTTTGTTAAAAAAATATATATATATAAAACTATGAAAAAATATATTTAGAATTATAATTTGACCCCTGTCCTAGTTTATAAGCCTTTGGGAAATACACACTAACTAAAAGCAAACATAATCCGAGATATGATATTGTGTCTCATATAGATACATCGTGTACGTATACGTTTGGTACAAAGGTATGATCTGAATATAACAATAATCTGTATCAGGTATTGATTATATATGAAATGTTAATCTAATAATAATTCAATCAGAATTTACGATATTGTGAAAATTGAAAATCTCATCTTCCCTTGCGCAGAATTGCATTTTAAATTGCATCGGTTGAATTATATCGTTGCATCTATTTCTGTCATTTTTTTTCTGCGATAATTTGCGCAATACAATATATTTTTCTACAATTATAGTACAAGTTTATCTTGCAAATTATATCTGTATAAAACGCGAAAAATAAACATGTGGATCTCGCGCCGTACCTTATCTCTGAAAAATTTCATTTCCGCAACTTATAAGCATTCAGAGAAATACGACCTGCGTTGTTTTTTTTTCTTAAAAAAAAATTTCATCAAAACGACAATGACATCTTCATTAGGACTTGTTATAAAATTTTCAGAACACAAAGAAAATTCGTACCCTCCGAATTTTTTCATTCGATCTTGACAACGCATTGCAATATATATATTTTTTTTTAAATATAATTATTATATTTATGATTGTAATGCTGTATCAGTGTCTGATCTAAATACATTTGTATTTTTATCCTAATGATGAATTATAATTTGATTCGATTTTGACCTTTCAGTACGTTGGCGTTTGAGATTTCGTGTAAACAATTTGGGCCCACATACGATTAAAATTTAAAGGTCGCGAATAAAATTCGTTTTTCGTAAATACTATAAATATTGTCTACGCCTGCTACAGACAATAAAGCAATACGACATGTAAAAATATCCTAGAGGATAAGCGCAAACAGATTATACAAACGGCTCATTGTTTTCCGATGGCGTACAAAGGCGACGCTTCAGTGACCATCCCGCTTTTGATAGTGTGGCTGTGCGTCGCAAAACTGTGTACACGGGGAGAGCACTGTCCAAATATACGTACATATACCGGATACAAGATGGAGGCTTTATCTCGTTTACGGCCCTGAAGTTTCTAATATTAGATAACCTAGTGGGCCGTGCAAGACTGAGCGCATAATGGCGGCACGTAGCGCTACGTAGAAAAGTCCAATAAAAATACTAGGATCTGTGTGGATACACAGCGTGTTCTTCAAGCTAAAAACAAGAGGAAAATCCCGGAAAATATAGCGAAAAAAATTCAAACGCGTATTACAAGACATGTGCTTAATGACATTCTTGATGTACGTGGTCCATTCTATCTCACCGCACAGTGAACTAAAATACCTTATACGATCGATAAAGTCGCATGTCACAAAAATATATTAAAATACTGCTGAAAAAGTATTCAAATGTTCATGGAATTTTCCGCTAAACATGAATAGGATCGAATTTCCGTTAAAGTTATTCCGATTCTATTTTACTTTGATGAAGTTCTACTATTCTTCGAGAATAAAATTATTCATTTCTAGTTTTAATTAAAAGTATATTAATTTCTCTTAAAAATACACCAGAGGCGAACAAAATTTTGCGGTACAGCCTAGAAGGTATCAACAATCGAATTATGATTGTCACGTTAACCGGCACTGAGTGCAGATAGTATGCTCCATAACAGTGAGTGATGTTGGTTAACAGAGGGGTGAAGTTGAGACTGACGACCTCAATTTAATAAAGAAATAATTGTTTAAATATTAATTAACCTAGAGTGAGCAGCGGCGCTTTTTAGTATAAAATTAATAAATTAAAGCTGAGGTGGCAAAAGCTAATGGGAGACTATTGCACTACATACTTCCATGAAACCCATGTCCATTATCCTTCATCATGAGAATCATGCACATGGTCATATTCTTAAGACTCGGGCGAAAGTGAATTATCAATTTATAAAAAATAAAATTCTAATAACGATTTAAAAAAAAACCTTAAGTTGTGCAATCTTATTGTGTTATTTTTTTTTAAGAAGAACATGGAATGTTCATTTAATGAGCAGGAATTTTAAATACGCTAATAATAATAATATTAACTTATTCCTATTATTTTCGTTGACAATTTAAAAAAAAATGCAAGATATAATAGCAAAACAGACAATCAAATTTGTAAGAGTAGAAGTAAAATAATTTCTAACAATTTTAATTTTACAGATTTCATGAAAGATATCTCTAAATATGGGAGTTTGGATTTTACCCCAGTTAATGTTTTTATATTTTACTCTCGAGAAAAGAAATTCGATCTACTTGGCAAAGCACTTCTTCAAGCTGTTGGTTGGTACGCAGTACATAACACCCTTGTACTGTGCGAGCTACCCTTATGGGCGCCACCTCACTACCATCAAGCTTGTTCGCGTAAGCTTTTTCTTACGCCAAATGTGAGGACAGGTGCTCTCGGAAACTCTTCGGTAATCAGAGCTATTACTTTGCTCAAACACTTGGCCGATTTTGTAGATATTTTTGATGTTAAATATTGCCATTTCGTCAATTTATAATTTTATATAACGTCACGGCGGCTCGAAACCAACCACGTCGTCCGAAGGGAGTATATTTATAATGAAAATATACCCCAAGCACTTTAAATCAAGATTTTACTAAATTGAATGATGGAACACTTCGTCGGGAGACCGACCCCCAAATTTTTGTGGCACGTGTCACTAGTATACGTTTCACTCACACTTGTCACATTGTACCGGATGCGAGCGAGAAAAACATTCCTTCCATAGCGAATATTGTAGTTTTTATTTCTTTTCGCAATTGCGGACAATAAAGGTCCATGATTATTTATAATATTAATTCTTTAAACTTTTGTAAACCAATACAAAAGCTTGGGGTCCCAAATATACTCAGTAAAGTATTCAGATTAGGATTCTTTTTTTCATGTGAACATTATTCTCAATATATCTTTATATATTATTACCTGCTAATTTATTAATATTGTTCGAAAAAAAAGATATATTGAATTATCGAAATTCTGTAATTGTACGTTATCTACTGAAAAATCTTTTGAAAACGGTATGATTTCATCTAAGATGTCTTAATATTTGTCGATGAGATTCATCAACTATTGCCAACCGTTGAAACTTAAAAGCCCAAGTTGATAAATGATTCATAGTTCGCTGTGTACATTTCAAATAAAATATAAAGCTATTATTTCATTTTCCATCTTCTCAAACAAAAGATTTACTTTTATTTAATAAATCTGAACTAACTAAAATATATAATGTGTCGTTCAGTTAATTTTTTTTTTGTAATTCTATCATTTTATAATTTCAAGTAATTTCTTTGATTTTCCCCACACTGTTTTTTTAATGATCGTTATTAATGGTTCTATCACCCTTTTACAAATCTTTGGTAAAGATAAAAGGCAATTTTTCCATGCTTCTTTTTAAATATTTATATTTTTAATTTTTATTCTGACATTTTTAAGAAAACCGATGCAAACAAGATAAATTCAAATTTTTTATTTATTAATCTTGCATACATACATTCTTGCTCAAGTGTTTCGTGTCAGAATTAATAATCCTAATTAATTTTATGAACAGATGATGTCATTGATGACATTGACATCCCGCTTTTGCAATCATTCCCAATTAAACGTCAATTGCCTGTTGACAGTCATTTATTTTCCAAATTCAGTCCAATGAAAAAAAAATCTGGATATACAACAAGAGCGTATAACTGTGAAAGTACGTAACGTTTCTATTTCCAGACAGATTCGATCTTTTGCGGCTAGTAATTCCATTTCTTAAGATTTCCCTCTGGAAAATATATAAAGTATACGTTTCAGTGCACATTATTACATCGCATTCATTTCTTTCAAATAATAATACGTAATGTAATGGTGAAAAAAAATCAAACGGAATTAAGCTATATATATTAATAAATTATACGTAACTGCGGATACAAATGGATTATCTGAAAGCTCCGGAAAAACATGACAATGCGAAACACGTTTTAATGCGACTGAAAATCGTATTTTACAACCATTATTCAATAATATTATAATTGTCTTACAATTAATCGTTGTATTATATATTAAAGCAATGTATAATTAATCCACAAACGCTAGACATAAATATCAAAGTTTGTTTATTTCAAACGTCTCGGGCTTAATAAATTATGTTTATATTTATTATTTTCTTATGAAAATGTTACAGCTTAATACATATAAATAGATAAACTTGCACAGGGATACTCAACGTTTAAAAATTGATAATATAATTGTATCGCGTTGTCTTATCCATTTAACGTTTCCCTCGTTAACCCGTTAACGTCGGCCTCTCATAATTAGAATTAAATACGTTACGCGTCATCAATTTCAGAGTAACCTTAATTATTCATCTGTTCAATTTGTAACGGTTGTACTAAAAGCTTTTGATTAAAATTGAATTTATTTAAGTTTTCATCGAGAAAAGTTTTTGTATTAAGAAAACATTTTTGATGTAGCGACATCCGGAGCATCAGTTAAATTAAGAGCATCCGGTTTTATTACAAGAAATGTCGTACATTTTCTTGACACGGAGCAAATTCAATTTTTTTTATATTTTTCATGGAAGATACAATAAAACTGTCAGTCTGTAATAAAATCATATGTAAATTTTTATTTTGATTAAACTAAATATAATATTTTATGAAACCCACAGTGTTTTGATTGAGAAAATAATCAAAGATCGGAAAATTCATTTTAATAATGTAGGCGGATCTGATATGTTTTATTATTTAAATTTGTTCGTAAATAATAAAATATTGGATATAATAGTAGATAATAATTTTGGGAAATGTATCACGTCAAACAATAGATGATTTATGACTGAAAAAAATATATTGACTGAAAATCCATTCATATTTTGGAACAATTAATATTTACCAATGATTGAATTTCATCTATTCACGTATGTGATACTACGAACAATATATATTTTAATATTAATATAGCTCTGATTTCTAGAGCAGATTTTACTATATTGAAAAAATGCACATGAATTTTTTTAATGTTTTACATAAACAACCAACTAATTTTTAATTATAATTTGGCTATTAATAAAATTGTTTCGTTATGCATTTTCGATTTTACAGTTTAATAAAGCTTTCGACCCTGAGGATTTTCATTGTATGTTCCATTTAGTGTTAATTTGAACGGGATGAGAATACTTAACAGTAGCCAGTTAACACTGAAATTAACAAAGTTATAATTAAACTCGTTTCTGAACTTCACGACGTTGCATGAGCGCATACAAATTTGTTAATTAATTCTGCACAATCGATATTTGGCAAGACTATATAAAATCCAAGGCCAAATATCAATTGGTGTTTTACCGAAAATATAGCCATTGTATATTATTATACGTTTGATCTATTTCCGTTTTATTAGTTTCCGGATAAAACCCCAGCGACAAATTTATTAGATTAATTCTATAATCATATTATTATTGGATCCCATGTTGCTCAGCTCTGCGTATAAGCTTTCGCAAATGTCAAAATTTTATACGATTTGACTTATTATATAATTGAAATTAAATACAATATATTAAATGAGTTACTACCGTATTTTTCAGATGTGCTTCAAAGTGGATCGAAAGCTTTTCTGATTCCTTAAAAGCATTGATATGTCAGAATTCTAATACAAATTAATGATTCTCTCAAATAGCGAAATTGATATTTATTTTTCTCTAACCATCCTTTCAGATTCATTTCCGTTTCATACAACACACATTACTTTTCTATCTATCTTAAATATATTCATCTACATACTCCATTTTATTTGACTTTTATCGCGAACTCATGAAAAATTCATCGCATTCGATCGCATTTTCATATTAAATTAATTATCTGCATAAAAAAACATTTATGCATTCTATATTATGATGGCTCACCCCTGTTTTGTCAACACTTTGGTACATTTCATTACGCAGATGGGCCTGTTATCACAATATTTATTTTTTTGCCAATAATATCATTGGACGCTGACAACACGCAGAATTACCATCAATAACGCAATGTGTGACACGTAGGTATTAATATCTGTGGACTTAGTAAGTTGACTACTATAACACAATATTATGTATGTTAGATTGACTATATGCTAAGAACTTCCGGAACAATTACGTGCTGACAAATATGATGACAAATTATGATTGATCCTATTATCTTATGGATTTTATTAATAAGATACAATAGATTAATGACCGAATTTGATTGTCAAACATGTTATTGTATTATGATTACAATTAAACTATTTTTCTATTGAATACTTTCATAAGAATCATAGATTTTATTTAAATGAATACAATTTTATGCAAAAGAATTTTATAACCCCCTAAATATATTTCTTAATACGTATATTTGTCAACGAATTATCAAAAAATAGACCTGTATCTTTATATAAAAAATGGGATGAGGAGACGTTTTAAAAATATGAAAGTTAGTTTAATCAGCGTTTAAACCCTATTTAATTTTCTTTTTAAGTGCATTTTCACGGTATATTTGTAACTATACAGTGAAAAATTTAATGCGAGTTTTTGCGATGATTTTTTTTTAACTAGTAATTATTAAACTTGGAAGGTTGTTTGTATTTATATAAATGGAGACAATCTTATAGTTGCAAACTATTAATACTCTATCATACAATTCAATAAAAGATCTACTAGAGTTCAATTAAGAAATATAACCTTTAAATGACTCTCATAAATTATATATCATTTGCTAGACATAAAAAATAAATTGCCTGAAATGACCTCTAAATATATTTTTTTAAATACAGTTACTCATACAGTAAACAATTTTATGATTTTATTTAATTTAAGATTTAATAAAAAAATATATATATAATCGTTTAACATGCCATGTTGAATTATAAATATGTATTTTAACGTTTAAATTTATTTTTCGAATTAAAAGAAATCGTATCTCAAATAACTGGAGTAAAGTAAAATACTATGAAATCATTTATTTGGTCTCTGTATCTTAGAATTTGTCCCAAATAACTGTCGTTTCAATTGAATAAATCTATTCATAAAAATTTAATATTAATATAATTTGGATTTAATTCTTGGATTGGGTCCATAGCTTGGAAAAATGTCTAAAGATTTATTTAAACATTGTATTTTTTTTTATAATATTGTTAAGGAGTGACAACTATTTTTTCTAATTTTCAGAAAAATATCTATTCCATATTTATTTAGGTCGCCAATCACGAATAAAAGTATAAATAAATTAATTACAAAAAAGTAATTTGCAGAAAAATGAAAGATAGATATGCAAAGATAATAAAAAAAATATCAAAATACTCTCAATAAATTATCCGTTATATGAAATTATATAATCTCAAAAAATATCAACGAAATGGAGATATTTAACATCAAATATGATCGGTCAAAGGGTTGAGTAGTTGAGCACTGATGGTTACCGAAGAGTTGCCGAGAGCACCTGTCTTCACATTTGATTCATCTGTTTCAGAGAGGTGCGAAATTATTTTCACAGACCAAAGACGCAATTACCACATCCGGTTTGCATGGAAAAGAAAATAGTTAAAGTAATTCGTTCACAGAATTAGCATCAGCTATATTCACTTTGTTTGGTCTATTTAATCAGTAAATGTGTATTTTGCAATGATAATTTTATTAATATATAAGCATATATTGGTTTAGGCTTATAATTTATAAAAAAGCTGGTCCAAATCCTGGCCATTTACAAAAAAAAGGAAGACTGGATATTTAATTTAGTAAGTAATTTAAATAATATATAGACATTATTTATCTAAATATTTTTTAATTCGTATTATAATATATAAATCGGCAAAAAGAGATTCGACTGTTTTACATTTTGGTTCTATTGGCAATTCTTTTACATTAGCAATAGTGAATGAATTTCGCAATCGAATGAATCCTTTGAATTCATTACGTTGCACGCCTGCCTTTTTATTTTTTTTTATTATTCCACCGAATTTAACAAACGCGAAACAAGAATGACACATTTGGTGATAAAATAATAATAAAAAATCGGGAGATTTTATTTTGTAAAATATTTAAATAAATCATTTGCATTAGGTATGTCACATGCATTGGCCCCAAACTATTCCCGTGACGCATTTGCGGTTCACCGAAAATAGGTCGTACATCTCTCTACCACGCATATAACCCAATAATTATTATTACAAGATCCTATTTTTTCAGCGTAATATTGTCCCAAATATATGTAGAATTTTAGTACTAATAAAATCGTGTTATTATTGCCCACCATAAATAACCATCAGTACCGCGTTTGCTTGTATTGATAATTTTGATTTTTGGTATGTTGCCAAAATATTCAAAGTAACATCTGTCAGCTTGATACATTCCGTTTATTGCGTATACAATAAACAATAGTGAACGTTTGACTAGAAAATATTGTTTTATTATGCGTAGTTTTTTTTAAATGTACGATGCCCAATTGAATCACTTTTTTAATAAAACAATTTCAATTTTATTATATTCATGAACAAGGGATAAATTGAAAGTACTGAAATACAATTTCAGCGATATAGGGGTTGATTGAATTTTGTTTCCAATCGCTTCCTAGCGTCAATTTATAAAATAAAATATCGAGAATATATTTTTTAGACTTTAATTTATTTTTGTGTAAATAATTGCATTAGGTATAAAGCAACGTAATATTATCAATTATATTTGCGAGTGGTTTTTCTGGTATCATATATCACCTCCACTCCTTCACTTCATACAATCTCTCCATTAAATCTATTATTATACTTGTAGAAGCGTATACGACACAATGCGTAGACAGGGCCAAGTCAAAGAAAAGAAAAGAGTTTATTTCATCTTCTTATCTATGAGATCCCATCTAAATAGAACTTTAATTCCCGTATATTCTCAGCTTAACCTTGAGAGCGAGGCAATCGATATTATTCTAAGTGATATTTCGATTTAACGTTAGTTTATAGATGACCACATAGAGTTTCGTTAGTTTTGGACTCGAATTAATTTGAGCGGATGACCGAAATTGGGGCAAATACAATAGGTTCCGATCAAAATAGACTCGCGCTATTTCTGGCTCCCGTCGAAATTGTGGTAACGGGTTAAAAATACAATTTAATTTCGGCACATCTCTGAAACAATTCAAGAAACGTCGTTTTTTCATTTCCTTTTATATCTAATCCCCGCAGTTTTTCTAGGTAACCTCGATCTAAAGTCAAGAAAGCAATAAAATGTCAGAGCGGTATGCGCCCTCGGGTAGCTGTCGGAGCCTTGTCACACTCCCATGCCTGCTATATAATAATGCTAATTTTCGGGAATACTACATTTTTCATCGGCCACAAATCCCTCTGCGGCCGTTGGGTAGCTTTTAGTGTGCTTCCGGCGCGACGATAGCGGATGTCCGGTTTCGGTCTAACTCAACATCCGGCCTTCCGAACAACAACCTCGCACAATACTTATCGCGTCCAGTTGAATGCAATGTGCGGGTTCGTCCCATCAATCATATGGTGCTTGTAACCCAATATTCTATTTATACTTAGAAAGACTAGAGAAGTACGTGAGAGTTAAGAAAGTCACGCAAAGCATATTTTATTATTTTGATCAGAATTTCAGTATATTTTTTTTCATTCGTGTTTATATAATATTAGGAGAACCGGAAATTAAATCAAAATTTTGTATTATAAAATTCAACATTATTAAAGAAAAACTATTACTCAAAATCACAAAATATAATTTCCATAGTCTTTAACCGCCCTTTTTCATCTATTTTGTAAATTTTTAATGCTCTTCTTGTGAAATATGTATGGAAAAATATTGGATAATGAGATTTTCTACCCACATTTTCGTTCACATTTCGGATTTTTTTGTACCTCAAGAAGTACTCCATGAATCTAAAAATATGGTAGTCTGATGGTGCGAGGTCCGGTGAATACAGTAACTATGATCTTTATTTATTTGACTACGATGGATGGATGTGATAACAGAAAGATTCCAAAGCTCCATTCACCCATATAAAGATTTATTAAAGATTCTAAAAATGTAAGGGGAATGAGTATTTCACTCTAATATTCCCCACAGTGTCAAACAAATACATTCGTTAATTTTAAATTAAATTCATATTATTTATTCAACGCTGGATAAATGGCATTAAATTAATTAATTCCAACGTGCCAAATCCCCTACATACTATTTTCATAAAACATGCGGAGGTAATGGGTCTTTTTCAGTTAAATACCCCCTGACCAGTGTCATGAAAAATTCTCTGAATTCATAGTTTGCGTCAGACACCTATCCGACTATTATCTCAGCTCAGCCACGGTTAACAAGTCATAACACCGGATATAACTTCCTAGTTCAGCTTTTGGATTTTTTCCGGATCTTTCTTGGTGTAAGAGCTCTCTTGGTTTGGTTTAAATAAAACTCCACTAAACATACACCAGGAAGATCCGAGTTTCTAGTTCAATTAATCAATGGTTTAAATAAAATATGAATCAGACAGATATTTTAATTTGTCCCTTCAAGTTTCTTTAAACCGATTCAACGACATTAATGTCTCCCGTAGTCTCGTATTTAAAAAGTATATTTTATTTAAAATATAATGAGGTAAAAATCTGCGATTGATTTTGGGGATGATTAATTGTCCGATAATGCCTAAGGTAGATTAAACTATTTGAAATCGAATAAAATGTAATACTGACTATACGACAATTAGCTGACAAGCTTGTGTATATAAAACCTAGTATGCCAAAATATCTGAAAAAACGGTGAAACAGATCTAAAGGATGTGACTAAAGCGTTGTGCGCACATATATGTGAAGATTTATTTCACGCTATTTAGTGACCTAAGACGAAATGTGCATCCTTTACACAAACCAATGACCTAATTTGTAATGGCTTTCAAGGAGGCAGTCACTAAAACCTACCCCTTGTGAAGGTCTAACTGGAAAAAGTGCTTTTGAGTTCGCGGTGGAATGTAAAAGGCAAATAAAAGTAAGTAAAATATTCTATGCCCAACATTTCATGCAACAATAAGTCTAAAGTATTTTTTTTAAACAATTATAAATTTTATTGCAACACGACAAGACCCGACCCCATTCATAGAAGATAACTGAAAATAAATAAATGAGCTTCAACGGAAAGCTTTACTTAACAACCCTCCCCATTTTTGTCATTATTTGGTATATTCAGATTATTATTGTTTAGATCTAAGCAGAAAATTGGCATAAAAATTGCTTCAAGGGCTGTTTGGCATACACATTTACTGAAATTTATTCTAAACTAGAGAAGGTTATGTCTGCCGGAGAAGAATATATTGTAGCAATGTTATAAGATTTCTGAATAATGTATAATTTATTTTGCATATATTTGAGATTTCTATACTAATTAATTAAACCTAAAATTGACTTAGATGACTTTTAAATAATTTTAATAATAGTTAAACCTTTCATCTGGTTAATCAACAGGATGATTTTAAGCATTTAAAAAATTATTTAATAAAATAGCACAGGCGAAATGTAAAGCTTAAAATTTAATTACGTATTTTTTATATAAATTATAAATCCATTTTTCTGAGGAACGTGACCATGTGCATGTTTCCCCCTATGAAGGACCACGGACATGGTTTTTATGGGAATATATGGTACAGTGGGAATATAAAGTCAGCCTTCATCCCACCCCTCTGTTGACGAGCGTCACTTAATGATAATGATATAAATCATAAATTAAACATAATTCATCTTTTTTCTAGCAGTCGAATATTTTTGAAATAAAAACATATTAATTTTAGTCATAAATAAATATATAAGTATTTTTCATGAGTTGTTAAAGATAACAAGTGAATAATTACTATAATTTTGATGATAGAATTTTAACCTTGTCGTATGATTTAACCTTGTCGTATTGATGATATGTCGATGATATGAAACATTTTTGTATGAATTATTTTTGATAAATGATAATATCGAATATAACAAACCGAATATTGGAGAAAGTCTTATATCATCGTATCCATCATTCAAATACTAACTCGAGTTTGGTTTAGTCTCGTTTTTCTGCTTATACGTATATTACGAAACCCTGACTATCAAGATGAATGCCTTCGATTTGTGTTAGAGGGGGATGCTTTAAATTCTATCGACGCCATTAGATGTATCCTTTCTTGAGAAATTTGTCGTAAGTGACGGTTATAAGGTATCCATTATGTGCACAACAAGAATTTTTCGCTCTCCGGAAAGGTGGTACTTTTATAAAGCAGGAGGTAGCCCGAAGAAGCTGGTGTTGTTGATATCATTGCAGATAATCATTATTTTATATAAATTAGATTAGTAAACTATTAAATAAATTTTAATATACAAAAAGTATGTTTATGTTTTTTATATATAAAAAAAAAAATATATATATATTACGTATCTTTATAATAGATAAGATTTTTTCATGAAATTGCATTTAATAATAATATTTACCAAATAATATAAAAGCTTTTATTGTGAAAACCGTAGCGAAACGTAGCGTTCGATAAATTTGTGGCATTTTCTTGTGACCTTAAATCTCTATTCTCAAAGAAATATCTGTAAAGTGTAGCGAATGTGCAACACTTGAACGTGCTTCAAGGACCACTTATATTCCTTGAAAAGAATTCCGCTGACAAGGCGAAAATTTCTCGTAATAAAAACGAAGCAATACAAATGCCATATAAATATGAATTTATTTATATAAATATACATATTTAAATTAAAACTGATGTCATATTTTAATAAACGTCATAATTTTATCTCAAGACTTTGTGCGCAAACAGGTTAGTGTCTTTGCTTCCAGGAATCTCCTTACAGCCTTGAAAAAGATGTAAAACAAAAGGTTATATTAAATGAGAATAAAACACAACTGCGATGCAAATATTGGAATAGAATGGCAGATTCAAGCCGAGATTAAAAAAGTTTCGATTAATACAAATAAGTTATGCTTGCGATTTATGATTGGAATATTTAAGACCGAGATAAAAATGTAGATTGGCGGTATTTGCAACCCGCCGATAACGAGAATGGGAGAGAGATTAATGAGCGGATAGATTAAGCCCATCTAAGCCCAAATGTCGGATTGGTTCCCTCTGTCCTACGTCTAATGTTCCGATCTTAAGCTTCGTTCCGAACCTTAAGCCACCTCCACCTGTCAGACAATTACCAGCTATCAGACTTTGGCTGTTGGGATTTTAAAAATTGCCAGCCTCCGAAGTGACCCGAAAACGACTATAAATCAATATGAAATATTACATGTAAAACAACTTTTTCAAGTTAATCATACAAAACATTCACCTTTAATGCAGATATTTATTCAAATAACTCTTGTATTTTTATTATTTTTTTTAGCAACGTTCGAATCTATTGCGCTTCCATTTCTGCGAAAAGTAATATACATAATATGGTAATTTAATTTTCTATAACTTTGTTTAATATAAATATTTCATAGCGTCTAGAAAGTTACCCAGGTTCATTCTATTGAGAGTGATATTCGTGGCTGTGTCGTTTGAAATTTAATACTAGAGATGTATCAAAAATATCATCAAAAGCATTGATTTATTTAATTAAAATAATATTAATTGATATCAATGCCGATGTTTATTTGACGGAAGAATTTAATTAATTAAATTCTGTATAAAGCAATATTAGAAGAAAATCAACTTTGCACCTGTCCTGTCCGGTATGGCTTTCTGAATATCCACGCTGCTGAAAACGGATTAAACATGACAAAATTAAGCTTCACGCTTGTTTTCCTCGCTCAAGTTTCAGCAGGCTCACTTTAGTGTCACTAATGCGATATAGCTGGGCATCTAGGCATCAGGCGGAAATTGCAGTAAATGCCTGGAATAAAGTGATCAAGGACTCGTTTTCTGAGTGCTCTGTCCTGTATGCCACATTGACTATTCAGATATTTTTTTTAGCATGGGCTATAAAAAAAAGGATATGAAAGTTGTGCCATAATTTTCGAAAGGTTTTACCAGAAGCATTTTTTATGACACTTTATAGGGCACCACCATTGTTTATTTCATTTAATTATTTTTTTTATACCTAATATAAATATAAAACAAAAATATTATAACAAAAATTATCTTTGGGATTATAAACACATATTGCAGACAAAAAATGCAGAGTGGTTCGGTTTAAGCCGATTTGAGAAGATATTCGAAGAAATACGTAAAATTTACTCACCGTATCAATATTTTTATCTTTTCTTAATTCCTACTTGGTTGAGGTAGGATTCAGTCACCCTCAGAATTTTATTAAGGAAAACTAGAACTCGATTTAAAAGAATTATTGCAGAGCATGGCGATAATAGAAAATAGTACAAAAATAATAAAACCACTTTTTTTTATATTATTAGCCAATTATTAGTATTATAATTAGGTTATATGCTGTGTATTTTAGGGAAAAATGGAAGGGAGCTGATGAAGAAAATTAATCATTTAAAAGATGATGCCAGTAATTAGGTCTACCTATGATTGGTGAATTTTCAGTAACAGACTATTGGCAAAAATGGCGGTTTTAGAATTAAAATATGACTGATATTTTTGGAATAAATTAATTAAGAAGTACTGAAATACCTAAAATAAAGTTATTAACTGCTTATATCCCAAGCGAGACGAAATCTAACAGATTTATTTATTTATTTTATTTATTTATTTATTTATTTATTTATTTAAAGACAATGCGTGATTGGCATTACAGAATGACCCAGTTCGCCAATCACGCATAACACATAATAATACATGAGAAAAATAAATAACACAACAACAACATATATTACAATAAATTGAAGAAAAGAATTATAAAATTTCATATAGGATATCAACAAAACGGCTATAGTTGACATCGAATATATCATATTCGGCCAAATGGTTGAGCAAAGTAATAGCTCTGGCTACCGGAGGATTTCTGAGTGAGCCTGTCCTCGCCTTTGGCGGAAGAAAAAAAGCACGTGAACGGGGTTCGATGAGGCAGTGAGGTGGCCTTATAAGGACAACTCGTACAGTACAAAGGGGTTATGTATTGCGCCAACCAATGGCGAAGTGCTTTGCCAAGTAAATCGATCTTCTTTTCTCAAGGGTTATATACCCCCCCAGAACAGCCTGCACCCATGCGCTGGGGTATAAACTTCGGGTGAATCAAACTCCCTCATGTAGAGATACCTAAGAAATTTCTTCCATTATCTTCTCTAATCTGAGAATTCGAGGCGTCATAAGGCGCCCATATAATGGAACGATTCGAGCAAGCTCCGGACCAATGCATCGTATAACTCGTATGACTAAGGTGCTACGTATGTGGTGAAATTTCTCAAGACAGAAGCCCAACGATGCCGATCTCGCCACACACGTCCGATACATGTAAACTAAATGCAACTTAGAATCAAACAAAATGCGGTCTTTTAACAGACGATTGCTTAGAGGATTACGCTCCAAGACTGTAATTAAAGATAATGGGCTCTTTTGATTTAGAAAATGTCATTGTTTGACACTTTCCAATACTTAATGGAAGACGATTTAGTATTGACCAATCGTGCAAAGAATCAATGTCCAGCTGCAACGAAAGGGCATCTTCCACTGAAGTAATGGATCGAAATATTTTTAAATCGTCTGCGAAAAGTGATAATTACATTAAGGACCCTATGAATATCATTTATAAATAAAATAAATAATAAAGGTCCTTAATTTGATCCCTGCGGAATACCGGAAGGTGTATTGTAAGCATACGACGTTTGGGAGTCGTATGTCACATATTGTTTCCTCTCTGTAAGGTAACTCGAGAAGAAGCGTACGAGATTATCCGATAACCCAAAACTGTCTAGTTCAGAATGAGTCTGGCATGATCGACTTTATCAAACGCTTTTTCAAAGTCGTTGTCAAAGATGAATCTACTACAACAAACTCAGACCAAGGGCAAAATTGACGTTGCCCAACAATCTTGCTATCAATAGACCCTGCAGAATCCCAACAGAACGCCGGTGTGCAGAATACAACAAATGGTTTAATTAAAAATTAGAAAATGGTTTATTAAAAAAATGGTGACGAAACTTAAGCATATTTAATTTTGGAGCTTAGGTTTATATTAGATATACTCTTAAGTCGAAGCAAAAATTACATTCTTGACCTATAGTTACCACTTAAAAGATTTTTTAGCATACAACTTGAACCAAGTTTTTTTTATTTAATTAAAAAAAATACTGTCTTATTTTAATCGTATATCAGATCAGACCCAATAGATGCTTCTTATTCATTTTACCAATGAACAAGAAGCATCTATTGGGTTTTTTAAAAAAATGTGATGAAAATAATTTATAAATTCGACTAAAAGTGGACAGAGTTTAAAGGGTGGTGACCCAGAGAATAATGTTTGTTGTAATTATCCTGTTTTTATTTGATAAACGAAAATAAAATTAAATATAGCTACTCAGACTATCTCTAGATATTAACCCTATATACAATAGTTCTATGGATGATTTCGAACAGTGGTGAAAGTGGGTGAAAGGACAAACCAAAATCAGGATGTAATCTTAAAATCGATAATGACACTAAGCATATTAGTAGAACCTGATCCGCCTAAAACAATTTAAATATTGTCATAAGACCTCGGTTGTTCATAGTCAAGATAATTTAAAAAAGGCATGGAAAAATTAGACAAGGATTTTGCGTCTCACGAACTTTCTCCAACGGTCTTGTATTTGGTTCGATGTCTTGAGAATATTTAACTATGAATTACTAAAACCTGGACAGACTATTATAGCAGATATGGAATGTGCCCAATTGATAAGATTGAATGAGATTCTTTTTAAAAACGATCAAATTTAGGAGAAAATTAAATATGAATTCTTTAAAATGATAATAGAAGTCATCACGCATCAAGAATTAACCAAGAAAAAATAAGAGTGCGAGATTCAGTAGTTCTGCAACTTCCACATTATTCGCCTGATATTAGACCGTCGGGATATCACTTTCAAACTCGATTAAACATTACATTTAAGATAAAAAAAATACAAATATTGAACAATTCATAAATGGCGTATTTTAATAAAAAATAACGCTCCAGAATTTTTACGACGAGGTATTAAAAAACTACATATTCTGTAGAGGATCATAGATAACATATCTATTAGAAATATACACCGTATTTAATATCGTATTAATCGATATTAATTTTTATTAAATTATTTTAGTATCAGTGTATCATTAAATATTCGGGTAATACGATTAGAATATTCATTGATTGTATGCCGGAAACAATCCAAAACTTTGACATTGGCAAGTGGTCCTTTCGGGGATGCGGAGGTCTGTTAAACCCAAACGGTTCACATTCCAGCATTAATTATTTAACACTAATTAATAAATAACTTGTTACGTATTTGAAACGTTTCGTTAACTAAATTATTTAAATTAATATTATTTACAGTAAGTATGTGGCACTCATTTTGATTGCAAATATATTAGTTGGGCGAGGTTCGACTGGATGCGAATTAATGGATCGAATTTCCTCGGAAATTGCCTGCCAAGAGAATGGCATTAAGTATCAAATAATAAAGAAAAACAAACTCGAAATCTAATCAGGCACAGAATGATAATGCCGTGGGATACAATGTCTATCGGCTATTTTCAGAATTGGTTTTTGGCACAGTCCAGTGATGGATCGTGTATGTGCGTGACCAGCCAATTGCCGATACTCTCGCAGAAGGAGGCTAATGAGCAACATTTACATGGCAATTTGTAACAATAAGAATAGAAAATACCGAATTAACGCGTGCTAAAACTTGATATATTATGCAAATTATTAAACGATTATATACCAGTTTAGTTTTGAATGCGATATCTCGCACATGGTCATGGCATTATATCATATTGAATGAGATAATAATATTGGAAACTTAATGTAAACACGTGTGCTATAAATAAGACCAGATATTAATTCTGGATTAATATTATATCTGAATCAATATGTATAGAATATATAAATCTCATACAAATCCTATGTTTTTAGATTAAATAGAAAAAATAATAGATACGTGAAACGAAAAACAAATTTAAGGCGATTTGATACCGGAAACACAGTAACCATGAATAATGTACAGGATGAATAGAAGTAATCCCTAAGCCGCAGATATACTCTATATTCTACACATATCAAAGTTGTTTTCATTATATATTATTCATAGTTATAGATCCAAAAACATTTAATAAGACAGATCTTATCCATATTTATTACAAAAAAGACGTTATATATAAACGTTAATACTAAATTGACCAATAAAAATATATACGGTTCCAAAAGTGCTTCTAAGACTGAAAAAATCGCTGAAAGAAATAAAAATAACACTGAACGAAAATTCTGCGCATACAAAATATAATATTTTCCATATATTTGATAAATTCTCTTATGATACGTGTCCATTTTATCTATGGAGAAAAATTGCGACAATTAATTTTCTATTCTTGTATTCGTAAGCATTTCCGATGTTGCTGATGGCGCAGTTTCTTAAATGTTATATCCCTATGTTACATTTCGTCTAAAAAACATATATTTCAATTGAGATTTGAAAACAAAAATATTAATTAATTAGATATCTTTTTAAAATCTAATAAATCATTTTACTATCTTTAGAATACATACGATCCATCACGAATTTCATTACAGAAAAGTATGATTGGTTGGGGGTGTACGTGCCAAATGGAATTAAATTACCATGGGCTGTACTTATTAAATGTATCGTGTTCCATGGTAAACATTCAATGTTTGAAATTTAAATTAATCAATCTATTCAAATATTATATTTAAAATTGAATAAAAATGTATTTTATTATTTTTTTATATGTTTAATTCAAAATTTTTACACAAAGTTTTATTTTTCTATGAAAATTCAAGAGAATGTTAGCGATAAATTAAATTTATTTATTATTTAAGTATAAAAAAAATATTCTTATATATTAGCATCTTTTCGAAAGCTCTCGAGAATATTTTAACAGCTTATTATCGATGTTTTGAAATTTAATGCCGCTTAATTTTATCATGTTATGTACACGAAAATAATATTATTTTTTATCAAATCGGTCAATACATTGGTTGTAAATGGTTCAAACGAAATCTGCGACAATGTGATGGAAAGTGCACATTCTCATCCCGGAAATGGCTTATCCCGAAATTAGATTAGACCCCGTGTTTGTGGACCCTCAGACCCCTGAACCGACAGGGACTCACCTCATTGTTAACGCGTCTCGTACAAATATTGAAACTCATTTTTCTTCCTTCCGAGGGGCCAAGGACGGGGATTTTCTTTTTACAATTTTGACATTGATCGGAAAAACTTGTATAGAGGTAATTTTGCCTATTGTGAAAATTCAATACATGTCCGATCGCATTTATCATTTTTTTTTCACAAAATAAATGCTATTCGTGACGAATACGTATCCAGCGCAGATTGTAACCTTTAAAATAATTGTATACATATATAATATATATAATAATAATTATACATGTATACAACAACATATATAATAATTGTATACATATATATAATTTTTAATATTATTCATTGCGATTTTTTAATTATGCCGTATCACAAATGGGTAATTTGAAGTAAACTTGCATTAAATGGAACGGTAGTCGGCGAAATTTTCGCTGTGCAATTTTTTAATTAAGACCGCAAGTTAAAAGTTACTGTTGCGACCTGGCCGACTGCCATATTTGCCATCCCATATAAGCCATGGGAAGCCAACATATGAGACCCGTAAATTTTTGAATTTATTTGAATTGACTAAAACGAACCGCCGACATGTCAAACATACAAAGTGGACGCCAATTATTGTTTGAATTGCTTTCAATGAAAAACGTATTTATCCATACAAACATCGAATTGAATGAGGAAGTATTTTTTTAACAAGCTTAAAAATAATTAAGCTTCTTAATTAAAATCGATTATTTTTAATTGATATATAATATTTTTCAATACGGAAATTATAACACGGTATGTAGAAAAAATCTATTAATTAAAAATGTATTATAATTATTTGTCAAATATTCAAAAATGTATTAATCTAGATTATCAGTCTCAGAAGGATGACAAAAATTTATATTTAAAATTGTGTAGAAATTGTTTTGCATTTGTCAAAGAAATAAAGAACACACTTTAAATGGTTGCTGAAAAAACCCTGTAGCCAGAATTAGTCAATAGCGAAGATGTACCACTAATAGAAGATGAATACAAAAAGTCAATTAACATTTGTCGTGATATTGGTGGTGATTCGAGAACGATTGGTGGAACGATTAAAGAAATTAATCGAAGGACTCAAATGCTACATTTTTCACATTAAAAACAATAAATGAAGGAGTTTAGCCTAAAAATTAGAACATTTTTGTGCTATAAGGAAACAGGTCTGAAAAGGGAGTAACAGAAGTTCTTGGAACCTTATCAGGAAATTTATACAGATTTACCCACGAAAAGAAGACATTCGCTTGTTGCGCAGATTATAGAGGTTAACATAACGGTGCCGATGGGGTCTATTGGGAACTCAAAGTTTTTAATATAAATTCTATATGTCACAAACATTTTGTATTTAAAAGGACTAAAGAATAAATAATCGTTGACCTTTATTTGCAGCAATTGCAAGAAAAAAACAACAATATTCGCTGCTGTTGCCACAGGCGTGATGTTTTTTCTCGCTCGCAATCGGTACGAAGTGAGAATACGAGTGAAACAAACATCGCAGAGTGTGCGTGTTATTTACGTGTCATATTAATTAGTTAAAAAAATCAATAATATCAACCAAATTATGAAGCGTATCATGAATAATTATTTCTATTCTTGGAATAATCCATTTTTTTTAAATGTAAAGATGAGGAATTCATCAATATCGCATCTTGAAATGTTTGGGGTCTCTGATAGACCCCTTTCGGACGACGCGGTGGTTCTCGAGCCGCCGTGACGAATAAGTTGAATAAAAAAAAATACTCGAGAGTTGACTTTAATGTAAGAATTTTAAATAAATACGCAATCGTATATGTTTTGTATTGTTTATTAGTAAAAATAAAGGTTGTTATAAGACTTTGGGTCGGGAAACTGTAAGACGATGTCTTTAATGTTGCTTTTTTAATACGCAGTAAATCACTATAGCCAGAATAAATTACTAATAATGTCATTAGTTATACTAACATCATGAATTTGGTACAATTTATTATTAGAGAAGTTTTTAAAAATATTATGCTGGGAGAATAATGATTAAAAAATCTCAATCAATCGAGCCTGAATCTTTAAATCGTCGTTATTACAAGCTGCGAGTGATGACATAAATTAGTTTATTCGTTTGGATAATTTTAACAAAATATAACTTGAATAGATTCTATAAGAAAATCACTTAATTGAATTATTTTGACGAATACCCAATCAGATGATAACAGTTACAAAGAAATAAAGAAATTATTCAGAGCTTAAAGCTATTAACATCCGTTTCAGTATACCTATTGAAAAATAAGTTGATATCAAAGCAATAAAACGAATCAAGTGTAATAATTAATATATTAATGTTTATTTTATATTATATTTCTATGCTAAAATAAAATTATAGGTATTTTTTATCTAATTTTAATATTTATTTAGGTAATAAATTACTGGACCTAGTTTGCGGCTTTAGATATATTTGTTTCATATTTGAATATTGTATAAAAATATCTATTTTATATATAAAAGTATATATTGTGTTGAATTTATTGAAAATTGTAATAAGAGATCGAAGGAACACATCTGATATTGACATCTTCAAAAATTAATACTCTTGAAAACTTGATATCACAATTATTTACGAGAAACGTATCAGATATCCGTTTCGCTCCTTGAAATTTTTGGCCATTTCGTACATTTATTTTATATATAGCACAATGTATGGAATTCAATTTTGATTTTTATTGTATTACTATACGAAGAATTCCACATACATTTAACATAATAAATAATATAGAGAAACCTTGTATCCCTTCACTGTATTCCATCATGGCATTCATTTTTATTATAGAAATATATGTTTTCCGGATACATCTGAAATATTCGCTCCTGTAAAGTGTATGAAACCATATGCCAACTTTCTGCCGATGATATATGGTTCGTTCACATGGCTCTCGTACCAACAAATCTTCCGCTTACTGCCCACTATATTAATGAACATACCTCTCCTACCTTCTTTATATGGAGATTTTTTATATATCCATGACCAGCAAAAACTATATTTATATAATAAAAAAATATAAAAATATTAAGTGCACTTAATCTTCAAAAATATGATGTTTATTTTGATCGCAAATTTTCTATCAATTAATCATAACTCGATATATTTAAGCAATACATCAAAAATGACAAATACCATAGTAAATAAAATAAAAAAAAGCTAAATTCTGTCAAAAACAGATAAATAATAGCTTTTAAACTTATTGAGACGTGATTATTTATTTTGCGCATTGATATATGGCGCGAAAAAATATTTAATCTAAACTTACGAACGTTAAAATGTTTTTATATATGATGCTGTATTGAAAACGTGACCATCCGAATTAATATTACTGATACAACACATATAGCGTCGAAATGCTGAGGGCTGTATGAACTAAACGATTTAATACATATATATTAATAGTATTAATCCTTCAATATTATCATTATGGATTTTAATCCATTGATTCATTGTGTGGTGTCAGAGTGTTGTTCAAAGGGAGGGTTTATAGGATCAATCTTGACTGAATTGAATAGATAAATTTGGCAAACCGAAATTTGGTAAACCTCTGACCCAAAATCAAACAATCGTCGTTAAGTTAATTAGACCCCCCGCACCGGTTGAAAAGGTTTAACTAATGCCATCGAATTGTCGGATATCACAATGTCACTCAACTAACGCTACGTCGAAATTGGGATATATCATAATAATATATATTGTAGATAATTAAAAATCAATAAAATATTACTTATTTATTTAGAGAAAAATTAATGCAAATATAAAATAAGATAAAATGTTAATAAATCAATCATATGTTCGTCATCTTCATAAAATATTTAATACATTTACTTTCTCCATGATATCTTCATCCACTTAGCATATTTCAGTGCTATCATGAGTTCCTTGCCTTAATATTTTTTTAATAGCGATTATCTTTAATGATTTATTTAAAGTTAATAAACATTTATAATACAACTTCAAGGAGATAAAAAGTTTTCTATTTAATTTATTATTTTTTCCTATATTATATACCAATTATTTATTTAATGAATATTTCCCTATTTTCAAATACATAAGATTTCCGTGATAGAATACTGTGCTATACAGTTAATCCTCCTATAGCGCTCCCTGCTATAAAGCGGCGTGTACGAGAGCTCTTCTTATAGAAAAATAATAGTATAATATAAAAATGTTTGATGTACTCGTTTAATTTACAACATACAATTAAAAAAACCTAACCCCAAATTTTATATACCCCTAGTCTCCGACGGGGTGGTTTTCTATAAGGTAGGCTGATCTCTTGGCTTGGCAACCATACAAAAAAAATATTTAAATATGTTAAATTACCTTGTTCTATTTTAAGTGTTATATTTTTTCATCAACCAAAGGGCAATTATAATATTTTGCGCAGCAATGTGTTACACATATGACTACCAATATTAAGCTTAACCTAGCCGTATCGATGGGGTCTATTTGGGACCCAAAGTATTTTTATTATAAATAATCATTGCCTTTTAAATTTACAATAAAAAGAACAATATTCGCTTCTGTTGTCACAGGCGCGATGTTTTTTCTTGCTCGCATCCGGTACGATGTGCCAAGTGGAAGTGAAATATACTAGTAACATGTGCCGCTAGAACTCGGCATTGTGAATTATGAAACATATCATGAATAACTTTTTTTATTCTTAGATAAATCCATTTTTAAAGTTAATGTCAAGGTATTGTTGTAGAACTTATTAATATTTTGGTTAAAAAAAATATTCATTTATTTTAAAAGATCTAATGTGTCAAAGATTGATTAACAATTTTTTTGCGGCAGTTTGTTTTATTGCCGCTCATTCTAATATATTCCATCTCCGTCACACTAAGCGGCACGCCATTGATGTTTTTAAAAATCATTGCGATTTGACAATAAAAATAAGATGCGTTTTTATAAGTCTGTTGCTAATAATAAAAATATACTTTTAATATTCTGGAATAAAACTGATTTTTATTAACATAAATAATTTTATAAAACTTAAATGCAAATAAATTTTCTAATATTAAAAGTTTGAATGTACATTATCTATGGCGTGCAGTATTCGAGCACCACCAACTTTCATCAAAAACAACACAATAGTTGGAATTTTCCATTTCAGTCGAGGGATTGTTAGAGTATTGTCTCTATTCATTCCTCTATCTTTAAAGTCATCTATTCCATGAATATGTTGGCGGTGTGATATTAAAATGAATAAAATATTTTCAGATTTAAATTTTTTTTTTTTTACTATTATATATAAAAATTCAACTCGTGATTTTTAATTAATATGAACACGGCTACCATTGTCGGCGTATATTAATCAACACTAGAATATGCATTGAGGGATGATGCCACAAGGGTTGTCACATTAATCCGATTGAATATTCAGCTATGGATTGCTGAAATTAATTAATTATTGATAATTCGATAGCAATATCAAAACTGTCATTTCAATTGGGAACTTAGTGCTGATGCGACTCTCTATTATTCTCAATTAATCTCTGTATAATATTTTATTTTTATTTATTTATATAATATATCAGTCGTATGTAAATAAGGCGAACCTACTTGTTAAATGAGGCGGAATCATATGACAAGAGTTATGAGGGCCTGAAATATTTACAAGAAACCTTGATCCAGATTCCGCATCATAAACAGCATCGAAATGTATCAAAATAATAAATTCAAATATATTTCGCTCCGTCTAAAATATACAGCCTTAAAATTTCATGGTTTTAAAGTTTCCATTCTACATTTATTTCGTCTCTTGAGCTCTCCGTCTTATTTTACGCGGACGCTCTAATGCCTTACAATTAAACGAACGCCGCGAGACCCGCGACACAATATGCACAGAGTGTCCTGAAATTTTAATGTATTTTCGAAAGAATTGTTCTCGACTTTACGGATCGCATGACCCGTTCACGCCCGATCGCTCACAATGGGGTCTGCCGTATAGCCGATAATTTATTTTATAATACTTCAAAATAATTACGTTCACCCTCTGCTGCTTTTCAGATATATGCGCATGGAAAATTATACCTGGATTATATTTCAGGGGCCCGAATCGCGAATGAAAATTCATATTTTATTATGGATGTGTTGAACCATATCGGGAATATTAAAATCTTGTATCGATCGTTGAGATTTTGGGGGAAATGCGCATTTTCTTTCTATATTCGATGCCTAATAATATGTTGTTTTATGTTTCAGATAATGCATCTCGCCATTGCTTCTCTAACGGAATATGGGCCAACATATCAGACTATTCAAGATGCAGGGAGAAGTCGGGGATGTCTGGTGGTGAAGACATCTTAACCACCGCCGAACTGAAGAGCCATATCTATTTAGCTGGCTACTGTCTCAGTCTAGCTGCTTTGCTTTTGGCCGTCGGCGTTTTCGTCTATTTCAAGTAAATACACATATCGCACATATATAGATCAAATTATCTCGGAAATGCTTTGCTAAAAGCATCCACTGCACTCGGTACCTTTGTGCACTATCACATTGATACGATCGACTATCATGCGGGCTGGGTACTAATATTAAATTATGGAGCATCTCCGTCTCCTTTCATTCGCAGACTACCGGCACTTTAGCATGGAAAGCATTAAATAAATTTAATTTCGAAGCAGAGACGTTCTCTTGAAGATCAGCATAGTCGAGTGATCATGACACTAGACTCTAACAACTCTGAAAACAACAGAAACTCGTATCTCTTGAGTCTAACTGTTGCAGAATAATTCAGTCCGACTTATCAGATGGAGAATTGTGGCGAGTTTGGCACAGTTTCATTTATTTTAATGCTGAAACTTGCAGAGTTGAATATACGACGTCGAAATAATTACGTATATATTTTTATTATACAAGTTTTACAATCTCAATACTTTGAATTGCATTTCGTTGTTACACGAGATTCAGACGTCATTATTTTTTCTCCCATAAGGCATATCGCGTATAAATTATTTTCCAGTCTGCATTTTCATTCAGACCGGCGACTTAATCTCCTGGTTATTCATTGCATGAAAAAGAAAAACTTCAGCCACAATCCAATTACAGTTGAAACATATATGCATTTTGAATATATATATATTTATATATTATTTTGCGAGAAAATTGTACATTGGCCACGAAAAATATGATTTTAATTAGAGAATGATAAAATTTTGCCGCTTTCATCCTGGGGTAACAAATTTAATCATAGAACCGAATGGAATCATTTTATTCGTTAAGAGCAGCTTGTTTAAATCAACAAGTAGACAGTATTAAATTTAATTAAAACTCAAATTCAATTTTAACACGGCCCAATTTTTATTTAAATTTAATTAAATTATTTTATGTACACTAGCAATCCACTACAATAAACCAGATGTGGAGTTTAAACCTTGTTAATTGTTATGGCGCAAGAGTATAAACTTATCTGCTTCGTGTTTCACTTTAACCGCGAAGTAAAACTATGTAATGTGCTGGAAAATTTCGCTACATTCGCATTTTATATTTAATATCTATATATATTTTATTTTTTCTATATTGTGTTGTGCCATTTAATTTCCACCTTTACGCCGCCCCCCATTTCCAATTATTTAATCTGTCGACGGTTTCATTTAATCTTGACGGACTTGAAAAGTGCTTTCTTCTTTAAAATGCCGAATCTGGGGGTGAAATGTCTTCTTTTATCCCATTAAACTTGGTCCATTATCCCACGCCAAAACATGACTTGCTAATCAGGGGATAATTTCAATTTGGTCCATAAAAGCGTCTCGAGATTTCCTCCAGAGCACTTATCCTTCGCGCCAAATTAAATCATAAAAAGTTCGCGTATGTAAATGTATTTTTTTTAACTGCACGTAGTTTCGAATACTTTACTTAATAGGGATTTAATTAAAAGTTTTAAAACGTTTTTACGTAATCGTTTGCTAATTTTTGTTACATTTTTTCATCCGTGTTAAATATTCTTTGATAATATTGCGGAAAATCGTAAAAGCTAATCTCTAAAGGGACGTGCATCCAAACGGCAAAGATGTCATTAGAATTAGCTGTCCGGAAAATGGCTCCCAGCAATGCACCTGGGATCTATCTCTGCTTTTATGTAAATTAATATCGAGATAGTATACAGACTTCAACCAAGAGATACTGTAATATTCGAATGAATGAAAGATCACATCTAACGTTCGTCTTAATTTAAATTAATTAAATAAAAATCTGACGGTAGTTACTAAAAAAACTCTTGATTAGTGATACAACTGAGATTTTGTCGGTAATTCCGTCTAATTGCATGAGAATCCCGTCTGCTCGTCAGCGCTACTAGCGTCGTGTATTGGATGGATGGGGTGCGGCAACAGGGTGAGAGAGGGGGTTCTCGTCACTATGCGATATGTTGCACTGCGACTCGGAGCAGTCCCGTGTCACTTTTAAGTCACTTTTGAAATAAGCATTGTAAACGTTTTTACGAAAATAATAAACAACTGTAATCGAACATGGAAAAGCTTTGTAAATGAGTTCTGGTATAAAAAATAACCTAACTTTTACTTGGACTTAAACCTCTTTTTAAGAAACATTGAGAGTGCTTAACAGTGTAATAAATAAATAAATTTTTAAATGGTATTATTAACTATTAAATAAATACATTATTAAAGTCGGCGATTTATAAACACACTTCTTCTTGTAAATTTTCAACATAAAATAACAAATAAACGTTGTTAAAGTTAGTTAGTTAGTTGAGTGATATGCGCGCCCCGGACATATTCAAAAACGCTTTTGACGTGGAATCCACGACCCCCGTAGACAATGAGTTAAATACAGAGACAAAATTAGTCATGTGATGCAGCTTCTCTAAACACATTAACGTTATATCTGAGGAAGACGAAGATACAAAAAACAAAGGACATCTTAACTGAATAATTTCTTACAATCATTTAATTGTATATCCGAGTTCAAGACAGAGTCAGATAAAATAATCATAACCAACCTCATTTCTAACGTCTTGACAAGCCTCAATAATAATAAGAACATTCAATGAAGCATTCAAAGTAGCTACTACCAGAATCTTCAACTCGTCTGAATTATTAAATTCCGAGAATAACCAATTTACAGACGCAAATATCGAATAATAATGAATCATTTTGATACATCTACATTTTTCTATAATATTCTATATGTATACATTTAAATTTATAAAAAAAAATAAAGGATCTTAAATCATTTCACTATTATGCCACAACATAAAATTGGTTAAACCCAGCTTACACATACTTTGGCGAACTACTAAAGCGAAACTTCCACGTATAAGATAATTATAAATTCCAAGAAGCTAAAATACGTATTTTCATACTGCCGACAAAATTATGTAAGCTCATCATTATTTAGTTAAAATCAAATTAATTTTATTATCATCGGCCTGTGTTTTAAAACAGCCGCGGGATCGGCTAAGGGATCAAGGCCCTTTGTTAAATTGATGTTAGGTTTTGTCGACAGCGTGAGCAATCGACGGTTGCGGTAAATGCAGGAATTGTTAAATGTATCCTCTTTGATCACTGGATGAGGTAGTTTAGTTTGTTCTAAAGGTATTGAATAATACAAATACTCGATTTTAATTACAGGGATCTGCGATGCTTGAGAAACACCATACATACAAATTTAATGTGTACTTATATATTATTCGGATCTATATGGATTATGAATCTATTGTTGCAGGTGAATATAATAAATATAATTAATTTGATTAATTTACAGGGTGTGTAATAAATACGTTTGATAATTTTCAGTCTCAGACGGCTATTCGACGGGATAATGTGGCATGTTTCGTCCTTGTCATTCTTTTCCATTATTTCTACCTCACCAATTTTTTCTGGATGCTGGTTGAAGGTCAGTTTCGTATTATCTAACTTGTTTATTGGTGAAAATATAACACATCGAGAATATATTTTCCAATTTCATGAACGACATATATGTATTATGACAGCATATGTAATAAACCATTTATTCCAGGTTTATATCTATACATGTTGGTGGTTGAAACGTTCACCGGGGAGAATATTAAATTGCGAGTGTATGCTTTAATCGGATGGGGTGAGTTTTTCTTTATAATAAAGGTATCTATATATTTTCATCTTGTTCTATCAGCTTAAATCAACATTTTTGGAGTTTATTGCGTCGATAGGAGAGCGAGAGTATTAAAATTTTAATGTTGATTAAATAGAAATGACAATGAACTGGGGAGTATTCGCCATCAAAAGTAAACATAAAGGGGAGATTCTTGTTTATTTTATGCCTAGCTCATAAAATATGCAATGATTCTACTAAAGGGCCTAAAATAAATCGAATTTTTATTCAAGGGATCCGTGAAATTATGCGAAAATCTGCTAAAAAAATATATGATATTCATTTATTATTTTGAAATCTGCGGAGTTTGAATGATTTTATTATAAAACTCGGGCATGGTAGAATCATTATTAAAACTCTTATTAAAGAATTGCCTCGGGGCAATATGCTCCATCCAATCTGGCTTAGAGTAGCGCAGAGGGCTTTTGATTCACGTGTGTATCATAAAAAGATTTAAAATTATATTATTATTAAAATATCAAGAATCTACTCAAGCGAAATATTACTAATTATCCGCAGACATCGGTTAATAAGGCCCAAACAAAATGGCGCCAACCAATCTTCAACAAGTTTCCATTAATTATGCATCAGACTCATTTATCACTGTCTAATGTTTAGTTCCTAACAAGTAAATTAATTCACGTGTTTTGGCAATGGACGGAGTATGCCAAATGACAAGTCATGCTCCTTAGCTACTATCAACGATAAATAAAAAAATCCTCAATTTACAAGGATTTCTTTAAGAGGAAGCGAAGGCTTTAGTATTTTACGTATTTTTTCAGGATATATGCTTTTTTAGGTCGTTATTTTTTGTTTAATCGTCACGGTAATGAGCAAGACTTTTGGATGGGTGAAATAAAGTAGAAAAGCTAAAATGTTTTCGCACGGGGAATATTAAGAAAATATCGTAAAATTAAATTTTAAGTATAAAAAAACTTGAGGCCATAAAAACATTTTTATGTCTGCATTTTAAGTTGCGGATAATTGAACCGACCTTGTTTATGCTAAAAACCATCTGTCAATTTTGAAAAAAAAGAGGAAGATGAACGTGAATCTTAATTAAGAAGCAATTTCTCCGTCGCAAAAGGCGATTTTTTTCCCCTTGGATTAATTAATTAATGCGTTCCCCGTTGGCATATTCTTGAAAGGCGGATTAGACGAACATCTGACACTGGATTGTATCAATTCCCCCACCTCCAGCATCCCGAGTGACTGACTCGGGACACTTCACTCTAATAAATTTTATCATCTGTGACAATTGATTGTATTTATTTTTATCATTAGGCGGACCAGCGATCTTCGTCATATCGTGGAGCATTGTTAGAGCAATCGTAGACGTCAAACCCGGAGCTGCAGAATTAGCTGAGGTTGGTAATTTAATCAAGAAAAACACTTTGTCTTACATTCTGGAAACTATCGTATGTCACTAAATAATATGACAAAAGATTTTTATAAATATTTCATTCGTATCTTAAATCATTGCTAAATTAAGAATAATTTTACTACAATTAAATTTAAATAAACTAATCAGTTATAATATTTCTATATTATTGAGCATAGAAATATCTTAATGAGCATAGGATAATATAAAAAATGTGGAAAAAACATCAGAAATTGGGAAGAAGAACCCCTTTTAATAGTATTAGTTAAAAATTAACCCATAAATTATTATAATTAAACATCAACACGTTTACGGATATAATTTTTGATAAAAATTTACTAAAGTATCCCAACAGCTTTCGTTTTTTTTATATTTTGCATGTTTTGTAAATGTTATTCATTAAATAAAGGGTACATAAAAATGTAAAAAATAGTACCCAGAAAAAAATATTAGACTACTTTACTACGTAACTTTTACAACGTTTTGTTTTTTCAAATATTTTTTTTGATTAGATCCTTAATTGTAGAAATACGAAAACGAGCGAGAATTTGGGCAAATCCGGCAATTGCATATAAAACCATTTATTCGAAATATTTTATGCCCCTTTTACAAGGAGTGTGTTTGTGAAATTGGCGACTTTTGTCGGCAACACCATTTAAGGATTTATTTATTTATTAAACTATTATATTTTTTTGTTTTTTCCTCAGCCTATACTAAGCGCTTTAATCTATTGTATCTATTATAAATATTTTCTCAACAGTAGGATACTTAGTTTAATTTCTGATGATTTCTTGTCGTAATTATGTCATGTCGTAATTATTCTCTTTTATTTATGACTTTCCTCAACATTCGGAGTAATAGAACAGCTGTTGTGGATAATTAAAAATATGGCCTATCCCGGTGACGCCACGGCTACTGACCTTGAAATTTCACACACAATCCTTTTTTATAAATATTTAAAAGGCCATGTACAAACCATGTTATAATTTAAGAGTTTGGTGACCCCTGCTATAAGATACAAATATATTTGTTAACATTTGCTATCCAGTAAATGTTGAACTTTAAGTAGTTTAATTTTCGCCTCAATATCTTGATTAATAAAAAAAAAATATTTTTTTTGTAAAAAACAACGTTTCACCGAATTTCGGCGAATTATTATGAGAAATAGAATTATCAATAAAAATTTAAACTACGTGTTTTTATAAGCTCAGTGAAAAATTACTTTGCAGCAAAATTTAGGGCATTACTACATATAATATAATTTTTCTTTGCTCAAGCCAATATGATAAAATTTGTGGATTTCATCTATAAATTTTATTCTAATGGACATTTTTACGACCCTTAACTTTTTAAAATGTTTTGAGTAGCTTTCTTAATTATATCAATCCATCGAGGATCTTTTTTTGGCTTGGCATTTATTTTTCTAGCAATATTTTTTTGCAAAGCCATCATGTATAACGTATTTCTTAAGGATTATTTATATTATATGATATCTTTATTTTACAGATTATTAATTAAATTTTATAATAATTTACCAATTTATACAGTCGAAAATATATAAAATACTATTAATATTAAAATGATAAAACTGTATGGCCATATGCAATTATATATCCATTAGTAATAAATCAAATTGAATGGTATTGTGATATCTTATAAAAAATAAATATTAAATTTTAATGGCAAAAATATATATTTCCATATAAATAGTTTACTATAATAATGCCAATATACATTATGCGATAGTGTAAGTGATTAGTTAAATACATTAGCCACGTCGGTTGCGGCTCATTGAATTATCAAAGGTAATTCGATTACCGACATTACCTTATAATAGATGCACACACATTCTGAAAATTATTGCTGAAAGCATGCAATATTTAAATATTCAGCATCTTGTATTTTTATACACACTCGCTTATTGTCCCCGGCGATTTTATTTCATCCAGTTCGACTTCAAGATGAAACTTTCAGAGATATTGCATTATTCATTCACTCAGAAATGTAAAAATTCTCTCTTCTGAAAACTTGAAACGGCGAATTCCTCAGACGGCTCCCGAGCCGAATTATTATTTATTATTTTTTTTCAGTTGGGCGGCATGCCGAACGTGTGTACCTGGATGCAGGAACATCCTTGCGATTGGATCTACAAGGCGCCGGCAATGGCAGGATTAGCTCTGAATCTCATTTTCCTCGTCAGGATAATGTGGGTGAGTAAATATATATCCTTATACGTATCCGAAATGCCATTAAGTCTGAATGAATATTGAATATATTTTCAATATCCAAGGGATTGACACAGATAAATAAACTGATATAGAAGAGATCTCATTATAAAATACGATGGGGTTCAATATCCATTATGCATATCGAAATAATTCAATGCGAAGCTAAATTTTTATCATTTTATTAACATAAATCAACAAAACAAATATTGCGATACATATAAATTCATTTTTATATGTCTAGACTCGATTGTTTCAATAAACAATAATATTTCTGATATAAATGGTGCGTTGAATCAAAGCTGCGATTTTTTTAACGATTCGATATTGAAAGGCGTATGAACTCAATTTAATTAAACTGAAAATGTATTTCGACGGCGACTCGGATTTATACAAATTTTAAATATTTATGTACATATGGAATTTACGCTTTGACTTATGGCACTGGGCTAAGTACCATTTACATAGATATTGATTTTGTCTGGGGTTATATTGGGAATGTTTTATTCATGCATTGGAAACAATTCTAAAACAATTTGCCGGCTCGAATATCGAAAATAGCTACCTATTGTAATTAAATACCTATTGTCCTAATAATCCGATGAGCCCGTCTATCCCACATAATGATCAGAATTTGTCAAATATCGTAAACAAGAGTTAAGCTTCTGCCAATACTTATTGTTATACGTCCATTCGTGTTTCGATGTCTCCTGGGTGAAATATACTTTTGTTAGTGATTTTTCGATTCTGTTCTGGTGTTGAATATTTCAGAGTTCTATTGTGAACCCACCCAAACAATTTCGTGAACCATTATTGTGAATAATGGCAGCCCAATTCCCAAAAGGATCACCGTGAATGAAGTTGCGTGCGCCATCATTTTGACCACAATGGAAATGCAAACATTGCAACAAAAATAATAATTGCATTGAGTTTATTCAATTTTCTATATATAAAATAATTCTCTCAATATTCAGTTAATTTCGTGTCTGGTAAAGCCCACTTATCATGTACTCCCATTGTTGCTAGATAATATTCGCAGGAAATTGACTATTCATCCATATTTGTGGTCAGTCTTCCAACTCATGTAGTCTCGATCAGCATTGACATTTTGATAAAGCACGAATGGAACATGTTAAACAATATGAAAGCTAATATTAGTACCAAGCATCATATTAATGCATATCATGTAATTAAAAAATACAATTTCTATTTATTTGGCACTGAAGGACTAATCAGAATTTTAGTAAACCTAAAATGCTTTTTAATAACACAATGTGAAATTATACCTAAAAATTATGCAAAATATCATTAAAGGCATTACAATTTTAAAAATATATTTTATGTATATTATTCTTTTATTTATGTATGAAGTGTAAAATAGCTATTTGAGTCATACATAAATAAAAGAATAATATACATAAAATTCAAAAATATATCATGATAACTAAGCCAAAATATGAAATAATACAGTAATTTCGAGAATGGGTCCGCCGTCTGATACATAAGATAAAAAGTTAAGTATTGAGAAAGTATTATTTGATCAAAAAAAATACATGATTATTACAATTATTACTCTAAATATGTTAAAATGCAACGAAAAACACTTATAAAATAAAGTACGGTCTATTTTTTGGCATAGTTATACAATATATCAAATTAGTCAACATAAATCGTTGAATGTTCAACAATTTTTATAAAAAAAAATGGGTTTTTATCAAGTAAAGTCAGTTCTCGATTTACGACAGGGTTTCGTTCAACCACCTTGGATTTCAGTGGTAAATTATTACTTCTCATTAATAATTATTAAATTTCTATCATTTTTCTAAAATAATTATATACATAATAAATTTATTATAATTATTCTTAAGTATTTTCATCATTTATCCTATCTACATGCATTGATGGTATTTGTTATTGCGAGGTCTTGTTTTTCTTATAATATTAGGGGTTTTTATTATTATTATAAAACATAATTTCTTTTCGTCATTATGATAGTCTTTCAATATTTTTTTGAAAAATTCGTCCCAAGCATTTCAAATCATTTATATTTAAATCATTGATTTTATTAAAGTATTTATTCATGATATGCTTTAAAAAACCATGATTATTTATAATATTTATTTTTTAGATTTTTTTAGACAAATACAATGCTACGTATGCTCCCTGAACCTGAATAGAAAGTAATGGGCGGAAGGTCTGGGGAATATGAAGGGTGTAGCATAATCTCCCAGTTTGACACCTGAATCTTTTCATGGATTATTCTTACTTGTGTTCATTAAAGTAAAAATTATTTTCTTTCTGTTAAACAAAATTAGACTTTGATTTTGGTTTTCTCGTTTAATCCTTCTTAATGTTGACAGTACATATCTGCAGTAGTTATTATACTCGATTTTAATAATTCGAATTGAATTATTTCACTTATATCTCATCAACACAAGGGTTACGTATGTTTTATTCGGAGTAACCCATTGCTTTTTCAACTTATATCATTGTAAACGATCTATTTTTTATCCCCCATTACAATATAATGTATAAAGGGACTTAAATCATCCAGGACAATTCTGAAAGTACAGAAAGCTCTGCACGTATAAAAAATACGAATCGATCCTATATAGCCCTGTCCTTTAAAATTACTGGAGAATATGTTGCTCCATTCGCCTGGTGGTAACCTATGAGTGCGGGTCATGGCCTCTGACAAGTCGGGACATGCATCGTCTTGATCAATTCGAGAGAAATGTCTCGAGACGAATCGAACCGCGTCCAGGCGAAACTAGTCCCACATATAGAAATATGAAATCTAATAACGAGGTCATGGCATGTATGGGGATTTATCATTTTCCTCATACATTCGCACGTAATGTTAATGTTGGGCAGGGCATGTAGTCTGAATGGGCAGCGATAGGCTTGTCCAAACTGTTGTGAACTCTAGGCCTGGGGGAGCCTGACCCGTTGGGAGGTTTAGACTACGTCGAAAAGCCAGAGTTGAGGCGGAGCCTCTATTGGGGCTTGGGCAATGAATGGAGGAGGCCCGAGACCAACTGGAATGGTGTAATGCCCTATAGGTAAAAGGAACTCATTTCAGCCCAGGGGGCACTTAAATAATAATTTCAGGTCCCCCTAATAATATGTAAACACGTCGAGGTTAGTTTATTTAGTTTTTGAGCTTTTCTTTATAATTTTTATAATAATGCAAGGCAAGTGCTTGCTGGATGATGAGCCGTACCTTTAAATATCAAGGTTAGATAGATAGTTTTAGAATTCCATAATTGATCTGAGCAAAAGCTAAAGCCATGTCTTTTAGTACACTTTTTTGGTAGTTCTTTGAGTTTAACTAGTTATTTTAACAACCGTTTCCTGTAACTCTAAATTAATTCTTAGTTGTTAACTTCTAAGTTAGATTATTTAGCAAATTGTACAATAATATTAACATTCTCGATATGCCATCTTTCGAGATACGATTCGTACACGGCGTTACGTTCGACCATCATTCTGAGATTTTTTAATTGGATAATAGATGCCGTAATTTTTCTAAAATATTCTTTTCTATTCATATCTTTCTTTGTTAATGAAATTGCTTGTGAAAAAAAAGTCGAGAATTCAATGTAATCTTATAATTATGCAATTAGGGCTGGGATACCTTTTAAATATTTTCTATAAGAAATTGAATCTTAGTTAATTTTGTTAATCATTTCATTATATTTATTCAGCATAGAATTAAAAATATTATAATTAATTAGAGAAATGATGAATCTGGATTTTTTTATTGTTTTAAAGACATTCTATTTTTACAAAGTTTCTATACAGCAGCTGTACAAAATAATATAATAACTGCATTTTTTTATTTTTTATTGAAATGTATTCATATTAGCAAGGATCAAAACAACCAAATAAAAATATATCGATTTAGTGTCTGAAAATGAACGTGTCCGCTTACGTAATATAACACGAACATCAATAATTGCTAAAAAAATTCAGTGTTAAATGTACAGACAATTATGTTGTTTATTGTATTATAATCCTATTAAAAAATGTTTAAAGAACGGAATCAAATGTATTTTTCAAGCGACTATGAAATAATATTATTTTACCGATATATAGAGATTATGTATAATTATATTTTGAAAATATTAAATATGACATTAAGGAGCTTATTTTGTACCAATCGTAGAAATCAATTATGCCATTAATTTTTTTTCGCTGGATTAACTCAACGTAGCCGATTGTTCAATCAGTATCGAGAGGATTTTTAAATGGAATTTTCTGTTTTTTATCAAAAGGTTTTTCCCAATTTCACCCACAACGTGCTGGCCAAATTAAAAGAATTGGCTGACTGCTGAAAGTCGTTTCGTTTGACGTTTACACGTGTCTTACACAATGTCGCGTTCGCACACGTTGACTGATGGCACGCGTGAACTGTTCGAAATAACGACTAGCGAAAACACGGGGAAAGCTGGGAGTTGGGGGGAGAGCAAGAGGAGCGTCTTCAGAATCGCACTCTGGAAATAAATATCAATTACTGGAGTCAGGAGCAGGCGCCGCCACTGGAAAAGGGCCCATTAATAATTCTTTCATTTCTGAGTTCATTTCCGACAAAAGATATTTACGACCGGTGGGATACGTCGAAAATTCGGCGCCGAGCGGGGGCGAGGTGTGATCGGGCACTTCGTCAATTCTGTAAAGCCGCAGTTTAATGAGCAAAATGTCAAACGCTGATAAAATACTAAAATAATGGCATCGTTTAATTTTAAATGCTTTTAGACCGTGCCGATCAATGTTCAGAATCAGTTCACTGAGTTCAAATCTAATTTTTGTCCACAGGTACTAATTACGAAGCTGCGCTCGGCCAACACCCTGGAGACCCAGCAGTACCGCAAAGCGACAAAGGCCCTGCTGGTCCTCATACCCCTGCTGGGCATCACGTACTTGCTAGTTCTCTACGGTCCAACAAGTGGCTTTGAGGCAGTGCTGTTCGATTATGCCCGATCCATTTTGCTATCTACACAGGTGAGTGCCTCCTATATATTCCATGCATTAATTTTTGGACCATATTCGCCGTGGCATTATTAGGAGTCGTCAGAGCGTAAATTATCCATTCGACGCATATTGGATTATAGATAACTGCTTCTGATAATTAATATTTATCAGAACGTGTTAATTCCGTGAATTTGTATGTATGAATCATTTTACTATTATTCAGATTACCACACGGTAATATTCATTTTCATATGTATTATAAATTCATGAGTATCATTTCATTATTATTAAAGTTTCATGGTAAAATGTAAACCATGAAAAACATGTAATTTAAATTTAACGAGAACAAAATATTAATCAAATTAATATAATAACGACATTTATTTACCTGATATCATACTTTTAAGGCCATTTATTCCAATTTTTTACTTGACTTGCTCATCGCCTTAACGAGATTAAAGAAAAAATAACTTTATTGGAATAAACTGAAAATGTGTGCCTCCTATAAAATCCTATCTTTATTTCCGAGCATTGGCCAGGGATAAATTAAAACCCCTACCAATCGACTAACAACTCATGTATTGTTTGCGATCTTCAAAATTGTATCTTTAAATGAATATATTGATTGTTTGACTATAGTAAAATTTTAAGATTTATTTATTGACTAAAATATTCCGATGGATAAAAACAAAAAAAATATTGATAATATTAACGGTAAAAAAATATAATAAATAAAAAAAATCGAGATGAGATAGGGGTTATTCTATGGATGGAACAAGGTTCTCATTAATGATTTTTTTATAAATTTTGAATGAGGATTCCATCGACGAACACTAAATCTCGAACTTCATAGTAAGAAAATCATCATCAAACTATTTTCCTTGCTGAATGCTTTGACATTGGCCTGATGCATTTTTTGTCAAACTTTCTCATGTTTTATTTCTTACATACCGAACGTCGTCCTAGCCAAAGTATAATTTTTTAATTATGATATTGAATATATACATTTTTTTAAATTATTATTATGATATATGAATAGACTGGATGTTTTTGACATCACTGACATGATGACAAAAAACATATACCTATGTAAATACTACGGTTAAAGTATTGATTATTTATATATTACTATATTAATGTAGGTATCATTGCGTAGAATATAAAATTTTGGAAAAACCTGTGAAATTATTTTTGTAAAAACAAATTTATTACAAATTTTTATTATAAAAAAATACATTTATACAGACAAAAATATTCGTTTTTTTTGCGAGCTCTCGTGATATGAGATATAATAAATGTACGAAGACGACAATAAATAAAAAATCATATTTATAGTCGAGTAAAGATTTATATATAGAAGGATATTCGTACACAATAGACTAGAATAGGCACAAGTAAACCTAATAAATAAATATTATATTAAACTATGCATTGTTCTTTTCATAAATACTTTTCTTATATAGGGATGTTAATTATTAATTAATAATAAATGATAAAAAATGAAATATTGTGAAAAATCGGGAAATTATTTGGCGCCAACATTGCTTTTACTATGAAAATTATTTAAAAATATTAGACACTGGCGAAATACATATTTTTTTTCGCATCATGAGTATAAAAAACTGAAACATTCCTAATGAGAATATTGTAGACAATCTTGCGTTACTTCATAAATTAGATTTATGAGAAAATTGCAGAGGATAGAAATGTTACTTCAACTAATGTGATCACTTCCATTTCATTTATTACTACACACTAACGTCTTAAACGAAAAACGTTGTAATAGTCGCTTATCATTAGCTTAGATTTTTTATTTGTTGTTTTAGCTTTTCGCTCTTACTTTACTCAGCAAATTAGGTCAACTATTTAAATTTATGAATATTAGAGGTCTTCTTCGCTACCACATACGTGTATACAAACTTGCAAACTTTCGAAAGTTTTCATTATCCACTTCCCTTATAATATAACAAGGAGATTTGGAGAGAAAATACAGCCTTGTCTCGCTCCTCTCTTAAATATAAAATTTATAGCGTGAACGAACTGGTATAATAATAAGGTACTAACAATGCTCTAGTTTTGAAAATTCAATTACGTGCGTTATTATAAAACTATGTGCTATTAAAAATATACAATAAATATAATTATAAACTCTATATTATTAGATAATATATTTAAAAAAAAAAATCAAGGGACAGAGTATTAAAAAGCAATTCATCATCAACAGTCAAAATTAATCCGCGAATGTCAATCAATACCTTCCAGTAACTTGACATCAATTTTCTCTTTTTAACAGGTATGGCCTCTCATTATTATGATTAAATGCTTTTGAAATGAAAGGTTTCGGCTGCTGAAGGCTGTTGAAAATTTTCTACAGAGGTCGTGTTACCGATTTCTTTGTAAAACGAGATCCATCTCAAACTTTATAATTGGCTTGCGGCTTCCCCTTGTTTCGACGTTATATGAAGCAGTGGACTTGTGTATAATTAAAGACGAATACTTGGCGCTGTAACATTCAACCTATTTTCTACTTTTCGTCTTAAAACTAGCCACAGTTTTGTTGAGCCTCAGTGAAAGTTTGTACATATTTCATCCGATAGCGTTCCGCACAGAATCTGAACAATATAATATATATATATCATACATTGTTTAATGTAATCGTAGTGTAGAATAAGAAAAATATTTTGTAGCATGTGTTACACGTCAAAAGTTTAACTTTGAGCTATACGCGTTAGACTATCATATCCATTTTTAAAAAGTTCTTATAAAAAATACTTCTTTTCTTTCTACTTTATGAGACAGTAGGAAATGAAAAAATATCACGTTCCACTCGGATTACTGAAACTTTAACTGAAAGTTTTTTTTATATTTATTTATTGAAAAATACGTTTCGGAGATACATTTTAAATTATTTTATATACGAACTACGGTGTTTTTATATTTAAATATACGGATTTAATGAAAAAACAACCGAAGAAAATTATACATATATGAATATATGAATATTTGAATACGTTTCTAAAAGTATTTCATCAAAACCTTGACCCATGTGAATATTCACACATGTTTATTCCGGATACGTTCAACTCAAGTGTGAATTTTTGATACTGGATTTATGTAAATATTCATGCCCTCTGTAATCCCGTAAAATCTTCACTATACAGTGGTTGGCTTTAATATCTGATGCAGAGTCATGTAACATATTACGTAGAATGTACATGGAATGCATGTTGTTTTAGCCGTTTATTTTATTCCCATCCGAACAAAGTAAACATATTCCCCAGGATCTTGCTACAGACACAGTCAGCCCTTTGATCCCTTCCGCCTTATCTTCTCTGCGAAGATGATAAAGTTGAATCCGAACGAATGCTAGTGGTTTTATCAATTCAACATCTTGTGCCGTATACTTTCCGCTTTTACTAGTAGCGGTGTGATTTCATTTCCTCGACACATTTCAATCCCTTCTTATAACGGTAGTGAAATATTATGATCTCCGTTTTTTTTCATTGCGTTTGGGCAATAATTTAATGTAAATATATAAAGGATTTAATTTATTATTTTTTTATTCTGCGTATATTTTCATGTTCGAATAATTTTAATAATCCGAAAAAAATGTATTATACACTATTTTTTTAAAGAAATATGTTAAATACTAAAAAATATAAAATACACCATTCCACAGTCAACCCTCCTATAGCGCTCGTTGCTATAGAGCGGCTTTGGGGCAGTCCCGTCCAAAGATTTTCCTTCTAGATATTTATATTTCGAACATATATAATGCATTGCCGCGCAATATAATGGTTAATGCCATTTAGATAAAAATAAAATCAGTGGCGGCACGATAGTAAAATATTTGGGGGTGCTGCAGAATAATAAAAATTGAAAAAGTATATTTCGCTCATATTTTATTAATGTAAATAATAAAGTGAGGTAAAAACTGGCACGTTGCTTAAAGAAGCTCTACACCAGATAACACTGCTCACGTAAGCCCCGATTACATTAAAAAATATGTTTATATTTTCGTATACCTAATACATAATCAATAGACACATATATTAATATATAAAAAATATATTTTTTCTTAATTTGCTAGGGGATGCTGCAGCTCCGCAGTGTATATGAAAGAGTCGCCCCTGAATAAAATATATCACGAGTGCGTGAACACGTTAAGAAAAGATCATTTAAAATATTCGAATGGAAAATGTTTGATGTATTGATATCGAAATACAAATTTAAAAAACCTAACCCCTTTGCTAATGTCTCTTATAGAATGGGTTTCTATAGCACAGTCCTTATTTCGGCGCTATAGAAGGGTTGACTGTACATTGACAGTCGTGCACATTTATTAAGACAGTACTTACAACATTTTTTAATTAGTTTTATCAGATATTATTATTAAAAATCCACCCAACCCTCGATTTGCGCGGTAGATATGTTTCACAAAAAAACCGCGCTAAAAAGACATGGACCTCATACAAAAGGTACGGATAGATGGATTCCAAAAAAAATGTTAACGGAATATAAATTATTATTTTTATTAAGATTTAGATTAAATATCATTTTATAAATTTACATTAGCGATTACATTTTTTACGATTTTTACATATTTATAAAATGCTTTGTAAATCTATTTTTTTATTAATATAATGTCATAATGTGTCATCTCGTACAAAATACAATAATATATTATATCCAGACGCTAAGAGCATTTAAAATTTATACGACACTTGACCGCAATCTCGTAGAACGAATAAATCTTTATTTTTCAGGGATTCACCGTGGCTCTATTCTACTGCTTCCTGAACACCGAAGTTCAAAACACCATAAGACACCATGTCGAGAGATGGAAGGCAAGAAGGTCAGTGGGTGGAGGCAGGAGATACAACTACACTTACACAAAGGATTGGTCTCCGAGGTCAAGAACAGAGAGTATAAGGTGAGAGAATAAATCATCTCTGAGTTTCACTCAGACCGAGCACCACTTTGATTGTTACCCTTTTTTGCATAATTATTATTCTAGGAATATTTTTGCTTTCAATTTATTTCACAATGTCTCTGCTTATTTTTTAAATTATTTGCATAATCATTTATTAAAACACAATCCATGGCGTAACACTTATTTAATAAACGCATAAATAAATAATTACACGCATAGTTCATATTTCAAAGGAGAATACAAAATTTGCGTATCATGTTGCGACATTTATGAAAAAATAATTAAATTTCCATCCTCATACTGATATTTTTGTTTGAGGCTTCAACCAAACAGAACCTTTCCGATCCCGCAATTTAATGAAACGCAAAAATGGAAAGAAAAACCACATACATTTTATTATATCCGTGAAAATACAATTTTGTATTTTTTATTACATACACTTTGTTTTGATTTGAGCCGTTATTCGCGATGAAAATTCGTTCTAAATATTATTTCAGTAGTGTTTTATGACGATAGCCATTTATTTTCTAACAAAAATAATACACGTGATGACTCAAGGATTTTATATCGTTTTAGGTTGACAACCCTAAATGCGTAAAAATGGATCGAAGAGAACGAAACGATAAATTTTTGAAACTATATTACTCCATCAATCGAATATCATATACTAATATTATTACTCAAATAAATTATTTTAAAAAAAATATTCAACAAGCATTTTTAATATTATTTGATTATTTTTCAATTAATTTTTCTTAGGCTCTCCATATGATCGAAGCTGCATCCGGCCAGCATCATTCCAAAGACACGCAATCAAGACATATGCTGAAAAATTATTATTTAAAATTAAATAAAATCAAAATATGAATCAGTACCTGAGTTAATAATATAAAATCTAGTCCATTTAGAATTATCCCTAAAAAAATACGTATAACGATGGAAATAATGCTTTTTATACAATGAAAAAAAAAACTATACTATTTCTGTAATTATAATTTATATTTTTTGCACGTACTTATGTTAATTTTAAGTAATATAATTAAATTTATATATATTATAACAAAATACATAATGAGATTTTAAATCTCAATAGAATTAATGTTGTAGTTAAAATAATTGTACTTATACGATTGTATAGTATTTACACAAATATTCACAATGTTGTTTCTCAAATTTTTAATAAATGTTTTCTAGAATTAATCCATTTTTTTCATTATTATTGATTATAATTTTACCTGTAATTACTAACATATTGTGTTCGTCCTGAATAAACAGGCTGAACAGCCAACCGACTAACATTTACCACAAGAGAGAATCTACAGCTTCTGAAACCACAACAACAACATTGGTGGGTATACCCGCCAGTGCCAAAACTACAATGGTATCGAGGGCCATCAAATTCCGTCAGTCCCAAGTTGTTGCAAGTAAGCTACTAATAAATAATTTACCAATAAATTGATTTATTTCAGAAAATCGCCGGGAAGCTACTGAACACAATAACCACAAAATAGTGAAAATTTCGAAACTCACTATTAAATCAATGTAATAATAATTCGTAATATGTATGAAGAGTTTTCTATTTAAATAACGTTGCATCAATCTAAAAAGATGATATTCAAACGGATGCAATATCTGGAGAATATGAAGGATGATGATTTGAGCATTGTCATGGTGAAAAAAGTCTTCGATTTTAGAAGGAGGATCGTTTATGTTTCTCATTTCCGCCGCTAAACGGTCCTCACAATAAAGTTTTGCATTTATTGTTTGGCCAGGTTTAAAAGCTTTAAAATTAACTATGTAGATTTTTTTGTGAGGCCAGGATTTTCGCTGAGCTTAATATTTTCGGATCCGAAAATTTTTAAACAATTTTTGACACAAATAATCCACTGTTTAAATCAAATATTTTCAGTAGCAATTGTTGCAATGCCTTTTGTCAAAAAAATGATAAAGCATCAAATTTAGAACACATTCTTAACTAGTTAAAAATTGATTTATTGTAAATTGGGTCGACAAATTTATATGTTATAAATCACAATTTACTCTTGGAAAGTGTGGTCACTGAGTTAATATAAAATACGACCTAAAAAGACGACGACCGAAGCATAAATTATTCCCGAAAACGGTCAATGTAAAAAAATGAATACTTTTGAATATTCCCAATAGATTATTTATCAATACAATCTCTTATAATCCTATTTATTTCAACTGCTTTTCAAAATCTGACTAGTATATTTAGATTCAACCTTTAAATATTACTTAATTCGTGAGCTTTAAGCTTATAAATCGATAAGAATTGCATTAAAAAGCACTTTTGGAATTCCCTTCTGAAATTCAAACTTCTGTTCATTATAGGATAATTTTCTTTAAAAATATATAGCAATTTATCAGATAACCTCAAACCCTGATTTTTTTTTTAATATGAATCATTTAGGTGCAACTGTTTTTTTAGTGATTCATCTTAGTAGGATCATCAAACATTTCGACTAATCCTTCTTTGTTAAAAACACGGTCTTCCAATATTTCTTCGATATATAGAATATCCAGGTCATCAAATCTAAATTGTCTTTTCGTATTCATCTTATATTAGTGGCTCGAAATTTTCTCTATTGACTACTTCTGGCCAAAATTATTTTCAGCATCATGTGGATTGTTTATTTTATTGACAGATGCAGAAACAATTTAGAATATTTTTTTTAAGCACGTGGGATTGCTTAATTCTCATCTAGACCTATATTATAGAATATTTTTTTTTATATAGACGAGTATAATATCCTTTACATTTTGAAATGAATGAGACACGTTATTTAATTAAAGTTGTTAGAAATATGAGATAGGGATGTAAATACTTATATATGTCCTTGTTGAATTTTTGTAATCAACCATACAGTAATACTTAACGTGGATCGGAAAATGAAATATTATGAGATATAGACCTGTGAATTATTTAAATTTTACTTTAAGATTTTTAGTTTCATTGCAAAAAATCAAAACAGTATTATGTTCGAAACCGAGTGAATAAATATTTTAAATCTAAGCCGGAAAATTCTTCAAATAAGCAGATAGAAAAGCTGCAAATGATATAAAAATGCTTTAAATAATGATGGTATTTTAATATATTATATAACCATTTTTGATAAAATATGCTATATTTAGTCTCTCTAATAAAAGAATAGTAGATTTTTTTTATCATATTTTAACCTAAGACGATGAGTAAAAGCTTGTGAAAATATTCATATACTTCACACATCTCTCTACCATTATTACATTGAATAATGAATTAATACCGTAAGAATTAACCCTTATGAATATTACATCCGATTGTAGATTTTAAATATATATTTCATGTTTATATATCCGAAAAAATACGTTGTGAAAAAATGTTAACAATAATTAAATCATACCATCATCAATCAAAAGCCACAACGTCCCATTGCTCCTCAAAATGTCAATTTATCATCTTCAATACCATCAATTATCCTCATCCATAGTATTCACATGTATAATATTTATTTTACAAATTGTTCCCAGTGTTGCAATCACCCCCAGCCGGCCGAAAACACGATGGTTTGAGACGAGTGGCGGGAGGTAGGAATGGCTTCCCGCCCCCTGACGACGCTCCCTGAGGAAACCCAGGTAACCTTCGCCGAAAATCAAACACTACCATATTCGACCTTGCACACGCAAATCAACAACCTGGCTGGAAACAATTTAACGCCTTCCCAGGCTGATTCGAGACCCGACGCCGACATACCCGTAAGTGCCGTGTGTGTCGAACATGACAGAAATGGCAAAGATCATGGTGTCGTGAACAACTGTGATATATCAGTGATATGTGTAGTGAAAAAAAATCATTAATCAAAAACAATTGCGGAAAACAGCGTACGAGTGGATTTAAATATTTAAAAAAATAATTTATTAATATATAATAATATATTCAGCCGAATCATATCATGTCTATATATTGTTAATCATGAACATAACATGTCACGAATGTACTATAAAACATAATCGACTGACAATAAACTTGAATATCGTTAGTCACGATAAACATATGGACCTATTTTATAAATGAATGTACATACTACATATATATCTGAATAATTATATTTATTACAAATATTTTTTAATTAAATTATAAATGGAATATCGAAACCACTAACGGTTAAATTGAAATATTATTAGATAATTATATTTATGGTGTATATATATTATGACAATGAGTGAGAAAATCATTATATTATATCGAAAATATATATGGAAAGGGCGACAAGAATTAAAGTTTGTTTTTAAATCAACGTGTCTTCGAATATATTAAAGTATGCTTTCAAAAATAGTAAATAACAAGTAAACAAGGATTTATTACGTTTATGGCTTTTAATTTGTATGGTATTTTAATGTTATATATAAGTGGTGTCGAAAATTAAAGCATTATGTGTATTTCTTTCGCAGTAACATTGAAATCAAATAATGACTCTTTATTTGGCATTCCGAATATATTTGAATACTTAAGAATATTTTATAAATTCCTCTAAAACAGTTATTTTAATTATTATTTTAAACCTGTCCACTCTGTTCACTTTTAGTCGAATCTATGAATAACTCTATATTTTTTTCCAAATCTATTAAAAATAGACATTTATTGGATAAGAAGCATCTATAGGATTTGATCTAATGTGTGATTTAAAGACATTATCTTTTTTAAATAAATAAAAAATACTTTTTATAAAATAAATAGTTCAAGTTGATTGCTAAAAGATCTTTTGGGCCAATACGTCTGGTGTACGGAGTGGAAAAGGTTAATAAAAGTTATTTTTTTAATATTAAATCCTTTAAGAAGACTTATTTTTTATAAAATGTTTATAAATAGATTTTTTTTAATGCTTCATAATATAATATTAGAATTATACTTATCATTGATTATATAAAATTATAATAATTTTTAAAAGTTTGTAATATTAAAAATATCTAGATTGTAAAATAAGCATTATATATCTGTAATTTTTATGTAAATAAATAATTATATACATGTCACAATATTATTTATTTTAATTTCACGAATAATGTTCTAACCAAAGTTCTTTGAATCCACACATGAAATTGCCAAATTAATATTCCCACAATACACGTTTTGAATTTCCATGTCAAAGGGTAGTTACCGTACAATTTGTTATATAGAGAGCACGTGGAAATTATGCACCCAGAATGCAAACGTGGCAGATGACGGCGACATGAAACGTTTGACCGTCACAATATTATTAGACGTCGTCCAAATAAAACACATGACACATAATTGTGTCGGGTAATTTATAAAGGATTTGTAAACGGAGGCGTAAATAAAAGCACAATTCACGGGGAAAACTTTGAAATTGAATATTCACAAAAGAAAAGTTTGACGGTGCTTTGAGCGTTTTTCATAAGAAAAATAAGACAAAAGTTTGCAAATCCCATAAAATATGCACAACTTCCAAAAGACCATAAAACGATAATATTTTGAAAAACAATTTACATGCCAATCTAGCTGAAAGCGTTACACAATAAAACTCTATTCAAAGGATTCAAATTGAGCAATAATGAATTTGCATGATCTGCTAAAGCGAAAAGTTTTCCATCTAAAAACGAGAAATGAGCCAAGTATGCTTAATATAATGGTCTTAAATAATCAACATAATTTTCAATGAATAATAAACAATTTAATTCAGTTGGCGTATTATTTTTTAAGGGTCTTTGAGAGTCACTTATTTATAAATTTGATCACAATTAGTTGCTCAAATAAATTTGATACTTTAATGGAAAGCTTAAAGACATTTTTTAAGAAAAGAAAGAGACACTTTAACACGGCCTGTTATCGTCTGCAAACACCATTAGCGAGAAATGGTTTCCGTTTGCGGTGCAAAAGCACTAGGAACATTTTTAAGTAGGAAGTGAGACTCTCCTGCAAATTCAGCAAAGCGCACAAAGGCATTGAAGGTGCCCATTTCCGGAGGAAGTCAAAGTGAAGACAGGAACTGAAGTAAATTGCAAGTAACCGACACTATAATCGCAGATTCTTCGTTTTTCTGCATTCTTTGCAATATTCTAACAT
>JAGXCT010036631.1:14303-40599 GCA_022495035.1 Philopotamus ludificatus | reverse complement strand
CGTTGCGTATTAATTAATTTAAAAATAAATACATTTTCTTGGCTAAAGTCATCTCAAGTTAAGTCATCATTACACGAAATTGTCTATGCTGAATTGACACAATTTGCAAATTTCATCGCTCTCACTCTCACTAATTAAATTATCATAATTTAGAGCAGAATTCTCCAAATGACTACCATTTTAACGAATGCAAATATAAGCTACGGTACGATTAAATTTACATCAGGAAGAGAATCACTAATCTTGTCCGCAAAAATCACCCTGTACATCAACAGACACTTTCGATAATAGAAAATCGATGGCGGCGCGTTTCTGCGGCGTGAAGCAAATGAGAAAATTTTCCACCTTCCAATCGGAAAAACCGTATTGTACTTCAATTCTGCGACTTGTACGGCCCGGGAAATGAAACTGCAACGAGACGGAATGACGGAATCGTCAATTTCCACTCCCTTATCGGTGAATTATGCTCCATTGCCTTTTATTCTGGTATCGGTGCGATAATTATTCAACCATACGTTAAAATACACCATTACGCAATGTGAATCGGATTAAGTTGTGCGATAAACTAAATGTTTTTATATATGTTTTCCAAATTTGATATGGCTGCGATGAGGCATACAATAGGCATTCTGAGAATTGGAATTGAACGATTTGCATAATTTACATAGCGTTTTGTCGTAATTATGACACCATTCAGTTGTCTGTGGTAGACAGGAGCTCTTAGGCGCCATTTTATCTCTACGATCCAAAAATATAATTTAATATATACGTATAAAAGAATCAATATTATTAAACGCAAATGTCAAGGCTTTTGTTCAACCAAATGGAACGCCCTTTGCAAATATTTCAAACATCCTGGAGATAATGGATCGATTAAACCGAGTAAAATATTAAAATATCAGATCGGAATCATATTAAATGCGGCTTAAATAAATTTCGGCTCATAATAAAATTTACGAAACAATAAATATGGTTTTTTTATACACACATCAGTTAGGTTTTACATATTTTAACAAAAAATTGAAAGAAATTATGCCCCAATATGAAATATTGTGAACAGATAGTAATCTGTTAGCCAGCTTGTTGATGAATATAGTGGAAAAATGTTCCATATACAGATGGCCCATGACATTCGCACACAAGTGTGCGAATGTTGAATGTTCGAAATTGGGGGGATGTAAAAAAAGATAAATAGTAAAAAAAAATATTTTTAATATACTATTAAAATAAAGCAGATTTCTGAATCCTTTCCTTTCAATGTTCTAAGATTTTCTGCTTGATAAATCAGTCAATTTATTATTATGTAAATAATACCTCATTTAAAATTTTGCAAATCAGTCGTTGCTTGCTTGATAGAATAGGTCGTGTGTTAGAATCTCTTGTCGAATCTAGTCATCCAATCTTCATGCAAACTAAGAGCATTAGCTTCAATAATTGAACAACTCAGAGGGGCTTCGTTTAGATATTCATCATCAATCCATGATGACAAAACATTTTCATGAAAGCGAACAATTTTTGCATTCTCGCGAAAATATATTTTTTTATTTATGCAAAATAGAGAATTATGCGAAAGTCGAGGGTCGCCTATAATCTATTCTATTAGCATTTTAAGTGTAACTCATGATCCTATGCCATTAATAATGTCAATGATCAGATCATAGTTATTGCTTTGTACAGGCAGCTATCGACTTAAGAAAATCAGAATTAAGGACATTTCTGCTAACTTTATATAAGTAAATAATAATAAACCATATTTCTGGAGTATTTTGACCATCCTTTGGTGAATTATGTGATGTTAGTAAAGGAATTTGTATTTCTTATAAAAGGTCATTAGCCGTTGGGTCACTGGGACAGGCCATAATTTTTATCATCCACAACAGGTGCTTCGAATGTTGAGCTCAGTATTTGCCCAAAATATCTTCAAGGTCTATTTTTTTTTCTATTGATACAACGATCAAGTACCTAAAAATAATTGATAAAACATAACGTTGTTACTGCCGAACAAATGCGTAGTGTCGGCTAGCGTGTAGTGTGCGCGGCCCGGACGGACGCAAAAACGCTTTTGACGTGGAATTCACGTCCTCCCGTAGGTAATGAGTAAATGATGTAGCATACCTTCAAAGATCTATCGCTGTCTAGATCCATATTTGTATTTTTTTATTTCCATCTCTGATCTGGGCAGAAGCACATTTTCCTAAACTACTTTATTTGTTTTAATATCTCTTTTTCTTAATCTCAACCAAGTATTCGTTAGTGAGTTACTTAACATCATTTTACAAAACTGAGAAGAACTGACTGTATTTGATATTTTACGATATCCCAATTAAAGCAGATAATATATTATGCGACCTTTCGAATATCAAAGTACAATAATGTCTGGTTTTGATTAAACGAACGACTTAGTTGATAATATTTCACTGAAGATGAATGCCGTAATTGTATTAAGCCCTAAAGCTTTAAACTTCTTTTTGCATTGCTCTCTAATTATTATTAGAATAATCTTGGTAGCTTTATTTTGCGTTTTTTCTCACAATAAATAATTAATATTAATAATAAATAATATGAGATGAATTTTAAATTGGATCAATGAATTTTTTACATAAAGCTAAAGCTAAGTAATAATAAAATATCAATTTGAAAATCGTATCTTGCACAAATATAGCATTTCATTGTAAAAATAAACCGCTGTAACGTTGCTAAAGACAATATTGACTCTGCGAGTTGATCGTAGCCTAGTAGTAGCCTTACTCGACGATCTAATTTTCTTGCAAGTTCTCCGTTGAATAAATCATTAAATATGTATCAAAGAAAATGAGTTTTCTGAGATAGAATTTTCCTCTGTTAGTTTTTAAATAATTGTATGCACCGTGTTTCAGCACAAAGGACTGGGTGCTTTATGTCAAATGGAGTGAATAGTTATTCAGTAAGCCATTCAGTTTGTAGAGCTATTTCGTTGCTTAGAAACCATTTTATTTTACTTTGAGGATTGTGATCGAAAAGCGGAGAGAGGGAGATCTACAGGTTTAGCACAATGTATTCCAATCTGCAGAAAATATTATTATGAAAATGGACGCGATTCTTTTGGATTTTATTAAATACATTCTGAAATATATTTAGCAGCTTTAATCTGACGACGTTATATGTAAATTTGTTTTTACATCCCTTACATGAATTTATAGAATCTAATCTCAGATTATATAATAATATCCAAGGAAGCTGATGACATTAATAAATCCTAACAATAATCTTTGGATTAATTATTATACATATATCTCAATAATATATCATTTATTTATTTTGCATTTAAACGTGTAACATAATTGAATATATTATTTTAATATTCAAAAATAATTCATTAATTAATATAATTATATTAAATGGAACATCACCTTACACCTCTTATAAATAAATAAATCAAGCTGTTGTTGAAAGAGTTATCCCTATCACGTCTTCCTATCCCATGGGTAAATTAATTATTAATTCAGGTTACTCTTATCAGGGAAGGCCAAGTTTTGTTTATCCATTGGAATTGTGACCAACCCTCTTCTGCCCAAATACCCACCTGTTTAATAATATGCCAGATTTACATAATACCGCCATTTTCACCGACACCTTGGTTCCCTAGATAGCTGCAAAATATCCAGTGTATAGAGTTACGTATTGATTTTACACCAATAAGCTATTTATGTCAATTAACCTCATTCTGCAGCCTACGGGGACAAGCTGCTGTGATAATTTGGAAAATGGAACCACAGCAACCTGTAATATTTGGAAATAAAATGTTAATGTAGTAGCATTAGACGAGATAAATTTGAGACATAAAATTGATGGGACAACTCACAGTGAAGTTTATAAAGTATAATGGCGGCGTATCGCACAATTAAAAAGTTGTAGGATGTAATTAGTACTTTTAATGTTTCCATTAATATTCTTTTAAAATTTATTGTCAAATATATACCAAGGGAATAAACAATAAATCCAATTATATTCACATAACTGTACTTTGGCAATAGAATTGAATAGGGATGGAACCAATTGATTTTAAATACAATTAAATAATTACTTTTATTATCATATTTTTATTTTTTTGTGCGCGGTCTATATGAAATGTATCTTCTGGATAAACAAAGACGTGGCTGTATATCTACATGTTTTTAAAATGTTCCTGAATTATTTATCTTTCAGTGCGGAGATAATATAGCGCAGTGGTGCATAGGAGAATAATTGAAGAAACCTCAACGGTCCGTGGAAATGCAGGAAATAGACCTAATATTTATTCCCGAGTACCAGAATTTATAATATCCGCCTCAGTGGTCGACTAATTTATTAAAAACCCTGGGTATTTCCGGGCTTAGAATTTATATATATAGGGGAAACAATCTATTTTTATACGAGATAAATGTATCGCATGGAAATACAATAATGAAGATTTACGCCGTGAAACATTTCGCATAAAAATAAATTATGATTTGATGGTTTAATATAAAAATTTTAAGAAATATATTTTATATTTATCATTTTTTAACAGAACGCAGATCAACAGAACGAACACGAAATGCTTTAATTTTATTTCATCCTGAAATAACAGCCTAAAGAGCAACAGACGCATGAATGAAAATTTTAAATAAATTGTAAGAAAATATTTGGTTGGAACCATTTTTCTTAAATAAATCTTATTTAAATATTGAAGCAGTTGTTTTTACAATATATTTATCAGCATTTAAACTATACAGTTTGAGAAAAAAATATTAAATTGGCTATGAGGAAAACATTTATCTTGCATTACAAAGCAATATGTTTAAATATAAAAATAGCTAGCATAATATGGCCAAATAACTATTTACAATAACTAATAATTTATTATGATCACGGATAATGTTTAGACTTTAAGTGAAACAAACCTTTAATCAAAATCCAAAATAAAACTTTAAACTTAAAGGTCGTCCACTAATAGAAAATTATATAAGATATTTATGTAAATTACATTTTAACGAAATAAATATTTTACTATCAGAAAATTTCAGATTTGTGATTGAATTACGAATGCAAAGATAAACCAATCATATGTATTACTACAAGACTTATTTAAAAAAAATATGCGGACGAACGTCAAATTGTCACATTTTTTTTTATTGTCGTGTTAACACATTTGACCCCGACTTATCTTGACGTTGATAACCAAGTAGGATGGTTACTTTATAGTTGATTGTCGAAAAGTTCAGTAATCTCGGCGACTTTTACTCATGGAAAAACTGTAGTATATTTTTTTAATCAAAACCAGCACTGTTATGATACCTCACTATCCATATTTGTTGGACATGACCCTGTACAACTTCTTTATATTACTGTAGATAAAAAAATACACGAAATTACAACGTTTTTCCATAACGTGACATAATTGCTAAAGGAGTTAAACTTCATCTCTTAAATTGCATGTCAGAAATACTTCGAAAATTGCGAAAAACGTATTATGTATACTTATTACAAATGCCTCTGATGTCGAGGGTGATAATCAACGACGATAAACCTGAACAGCTACAGTAGCCTGACCAGTGAATATAAGTAAATGTTCCCTGTGTAAGATTTAGTCAGTAGATTTTAAGATTTATATAAATACTGAGATTTATATAGTTTTTCTTATTTTTTTCATTATAGAGTATTACACCGAAAAACAGGGAACTGCAGCGCGGTAAAATACTGATTTCCAACTTTACCCTAATCTCTCCGTTCCCAAAATACTTCTTATTATCCACCGTCCAAAAAATTGTCATGACACGAGTAAGGATAAACAGACCACGGCTCGATTCATTTTTTTTTAATTAGTCTCATTATATCTAAGATAACCTGGAGAGCATCCGTCACAGTCATGGCATCATGGTTGAGACGGAGGTGTCCTCCAGATGGCAAAGACCCGCCTCAGGGTTAATAGGCCACTTAAATATTAAATAAAAATAAATATCTGATTTGGATAATTGACTAATAATAGATTTTCTGAGTAGAACATTGTGATATTTTATTTTTGTGAGTAGTGAAGATGTTAAAACGATAGGTTAGAAATTGATTAATTTTATGTTTGATTTAAAATAATTAGGCGCGACTAGATTGTAGACTAAAAGGATTTGGTGGTGGATAACTACTTTACATACCATTTTATATATTCAATATGTTAGGGTTTGTCTTAGTTGTTTTTTCTAATAATATATTATATATGATTTTTTCAGTAAGATGATTAATGAATATTACCCTAGTAATGTTTTGCCTCATTTTTTCATGCTTGTGGATATTAATAATTTTAATAGAGAGTTTAAAAGATTTTTTGCGGAGTTTTGAGAAGAAAATGTCTTTGGTATTTTTGAGATATATTTTAATGGACCATTTTTCTCGCCATACTAGAAGCCTATTTAAATATTTCTGTTAATATTTGGATATATATATAAGAAAGACTTGCTTATCTTGTATACAGTTAAAACATGCGCCTGTTACCAAAAAAATCTAATGGATCGTGGTCATCCTCATGCCGTCGTCTATCTTTTCGGGCACTACTACATGATCAGATATATTTTTCTCGTTTATGAAAACGTTCTTATTTTTCAAGAGATGCCATAATTTTTTCTATTAAATTTAATTAGATTTTTAAATATTTATTCAAAATTCGATGCAAAAAAATGATCTCTCTAATAGTTATGAGAAACCAGGATTTATTCATCTGTATATTATTGCTGTATCATCAGCGTTAAAAGATATTATCGTGCTTTTGTTGTTTTTGAACTTTTGAACTGCTCCCCATGAAGTGAAAGCTTTTGAATACCGTAGAAAGCGTCATATTGAATACCATCATCTAGAATCACCACGTTGACTTTTACAGATCATTGAAAGGGAAAAACAGAAGGTAAACAGTGGTTGGAAAGAAGGAAGCTGTCGTAGCTTTTGCAACATTTAGAACTGATCCGATTTAGGAGCTCCAAAATATTTCCAGTTCACACGTTTGGAGAAAAAACAAGAGCAAGTAGATCAGACGAGATAAAACGAACCTGGAACGTGAAGTAGAAAATTGTTAGGGTTGGAATGTATCTGGCTAAAATTTTAAAAAGCGACAAAATAAACGAGCCTAGAAGTGAGTAAAAATTAAAAAAAAAAATATTTGCGGAAACAAACATTCCGCGTATTTTATTTAGTATACCTGATATCTAAAATGCTTTATATGCTTTCAAAGTGTCTAAAGTTTGTTTTAGAATTAAAAAAATCATATATATATTTGTTTGTCGCATTATAGCAAGATAATTAGATAGAAAATTAAAGAGTACCATTTTCCGACAAAACAAAAGATTGGATCACATTTAATTGCATCCATCCAGCCGAAGCGTGTTATTGCCGCTCGAGGAATCGAGCACGTTTCCTCTCGCATAGCCCTAATTTTAATCAAATTTTAATTCCCCCAGTTGTATATCGCATGTGGATCGGCATCACCATCATCAACCTTGAGACATTTTTTAATCAAATATCAAAATCGGATGTATGAGAGACGCTTCCGAAAAATGAAAATTGCGTCACTGCCGAATCATATAATTTTATTCGCGATAACATAATTTAATTTTTGCATGAAACGTTAAGGGAATCGGATTTATTAAACGACCTATGCAAATTTGTAAGGGCCGCGGACAAAAGCTTAATTCCGGAAAATTTCGTGTATATATTAGCACAACGCTACTGGGAAATGAATGTGTTCACTTTCATTCGGCCATGTTTTTATAGCTTTTCATTCCCATCATGTATGAAATACTAATATGTTCAATGAAATAATATTTTGACTGTAAATTTAATACATAAATTAATATAAAATTTTATTAATCATGCCAATAATACTCTCGCTTTAATATCATTAGGGATTATCACAGTCTGGTGATAGTTGAACCAATTTAAAATATTGAAAAGTCTCGCCAAGTTTTTTAATCTGCCACGTCTAAAATATTTAATACAATAAATATCTGTAGTTAATTGTTTAATCTGATTTTCGTAAATAAATTCTAGAGTTTTTAATTAAAATTTTGTGTTGGAGAAAATCAGGTCATTCGTGGCAAGAAGTTGTTATGTACAAAATGAATTATCTTTACTAGCTATCTTACAGCAGGGCTAAAATTATAACGTTACAATAGTTAAATACGAAACTATGAATAAAATATGTTCATTGCGTATGTTGGTTTAAGAAAAATCGTATATATGCGAAAATTGTTTAACTTTTCGTACTTCGTTGTTACCGTGTTTGTCTACCATAAAATATGATTTTACACATCGCAGGGCCGAATTGAAAAAGCCAATTTTCAAACGGCGAAACGAGTTTAATTTAGTCAAACCTTATATTAAATTAGTCTGAATTTGTTCAGAGCAGAGCCTATTACTGCTGAAATATGTAAGAAATATGCTAAATATTTGAACAGAGCCCAGAAAGAATGGAAACGGAGGGCTTAAAAAAAACGTTATTGCTGTGCGAATATAGTGCTGAGATAATCGATTTCTTAATAAATTATATTCAAACGCCGGAAAGGAAAATTATTTATTGCGAATCCACAACAAAATCCGCGTTAAAACTTTAATAAGAAGTAAATTGTAAAAAAATTCATTAGCTCGATATTGATAAATTATTTCTTTCTGTTCTAATGACTGTCGTAATGGGTGACGTGACGTGAATTCCAAACGCTATACTAAATTTTTATTTGGGACATAAATTATGACAGAATTTAATTAAGAAATGTATATGTAAATATATAGCGATTCTCACATATATATGACAAAATATTAATCAAATTTATTAGGTGATATATAATATCTCTTTCAATAATATTTAAATAAATAATGGCAGTACATTAATGCTAAATATCACAATTAAAAAAGGTTTCTTTTTATTCTTTCCTCATTTTGTATTCACATTCATATATCTGAATATAATCTTCTGGTATGCTGTAACCTAGCGGTGCCGATGGGGACTATTGGGACGCTTAATTTTTTGATTTTTCTCGAATAATATATATCCAACAAACAGCCAACACGGCAAAAATAATATTAACAAGAATATTCGCATCTGTTGCACCGCGCGTGATGTTTTTTTCTCAGCCGCATCCGGTAACTCGCAATGAAGTGGGTAATTATTTACGCATACTATTAATTAGAAAAATATATACAAAAAATCAATAAAATTTAAAACAATATAATGAGAAACCATTTTTATTCGGAGAATAGTTAATTTATATGAATCTACCAGTTTATGTTAGCTTGAGATATTTGGGGTCCCTTCGGAAGACACGGTTATTTTCAAATCACCGTTACAGATTTTAAACAGGGTTTTAAGGAATTTACAACCAAACGATTTTCATATTTTTTTTCTCTTCATTAAAAATAGATTTAACCGTTTTGATAATTTCGTTTAAATAGGAAAACTATGGCATTTGACTTGTGTTATTTTGTTGTAAAATTCGTAGCACATTTTTCACGTTTTACAAGAAATCGCCATAACACATGAAGCCGTTCGAGAGCCAAAGACAAAGCGAACATACGATATGACTACCAACGACAGATTACGCCAGAGAAAATATTTTATTACAACAAAAACAAAGAATTAGAGATTTTGGCTGTAAAAATTGCTGAAATCGCACTGTGGGCGGAGATAGGCCGCGGCGAGCTGAAATTTTGAGAGAATCGTGCCATTTTTTCGACATCGTCGTAGTTTGTTCAGGTAATTGATTTTCAACAATCTTACATCTATACTAATTTGTAGTTTTGCGTCGAACTGCATTTAAACATTTTCAATATTGCGAAAATTTAACAAAATTATTGTTGTATGTCATTTCAACGAAATCGAGATGACGAGGATATCTCCATGGGAGGGTAGATCCGGAATTTATACTTGCACCGAGATGAAGAGGATATCTCCATGGGAGGGTAGATCTCGAATTTACATTGAAATTTGGACTGGTGGAATTTCTGAAATCGCACTGTGGGCGGAGATAGGCCGCGGCGAGCTGAAATTTTGAGAGCTTGCCATTTTTTCGACATCGTCGTAGTTTGTTCAGGGTACTGCCGATTATCAACAATCTTTTATACATCTATACTCAATTTAGAAGTTTTGCGTGTCGAACTGCATTTAAACATTTTCAATATTGCGAAAAAATTTAACAAAATTATTGTTGTATGTCATCATTTCAAATCGAGATGACGAGGATATCTCCATGGAGGGTAGATCCCGAATTTACATTGAAATCGAGATGATTTGAGGATATCTCCCATGGAGGGTAGATCTCTGGAATTTACATTGAAATTTGACTGGTGGAATTTGAAATCGCACTGTGGGTTAGATAGGCCATGAGCTGAAATTTTGAGAGTATCGTGCCATTTTTTCGACATCGTCGTAGTTTGTTCAGGGTACTTCCGATTTTCAACAATCTTTTTATATATCTATACTAATTTAGAAGTTTTGCGTCGAACTGCATTTAAACATTTTCAATATTGCGAAAATTTAACAAAATTATTGTTGTATGTCATTTCAACGAAATCGAGATGACGAGGATATCTCCATGGGAGGGTAGATCTCGAATTTACATTGAAATCGAGATGACGAGGATATCTCCATGGGAGGGTAGATCTCGGAATTTACATTGAAATTTGGACTGGTGGAATTTCTGAAATCGCACTGTGGGCGGAGATAGGCCGCGGCGAGCTGAAATTTTGAGAGTATCGTGCCATTTTTTCGACATCGTCGTAGTTTGTTCAGGGTACTCTGATTCTCTTTCAACAATCTTTTATATATATCTATACTAATTTAGAAGTTTGCGTCGAACTGCATTTAAACATTTCACATTGCGAAATTTAACAAAATTATTAAGTTAAAGTCATTTCAACGTGAAATCGAGATGACGAGGATATTCCATGGAGGGTAGATCCTGAATTTACATTGAAATCGAGATGACGAGGATATTCCATGGAGGGTAGATCCGGAATTTACATTGAAATTTGACTGGTGGAATTTCTTGAAATAGCACTGTGGGCGGAGATAGGCCGCTAAGAGCTGGAAATCTTGAGAGTATCGTGCTACTTTTCTGACATCGTCGTAGTTTGTTCAGGTACTTCCGATTTTCAACAATCTTTTATATATCTATACTAATTTGTAGTTTTGTCGAACTGCATTTAAAACATTTTCACATTGCGAAAAATTTAATGTGTCTATTGTTGTATGTCATTTCAAGGAAATCGAGATCGAGATGAAACTTCTACGGGCGGGTAGATCCCGAATTTACATTCAAATTTTGTCTGTTAGAATTTCTGAAATCGCACTGTGGGCGGAGCTAGGACGCGTCGAGCGGAAATTCTGAGAGAATCGTGTAATTTTTTAGAAATCTCCGTAGTTTGTTTGGGGAATTTCCGATTTTCGACAATCTTTCATATATCTATACTAATTTAGAAGTTTTACGTGGAACTACATTCAAACATTGTCAAAATTTGGAGAATTTATAAAAAATATTGTCGCATGTCATTTCAACGAAATCGAGATAAAGAGGATTTCTCCATGGGCGGGTAGATCTCGAATTTACATTCAAATTTGGACTGGTGGAATTTCTGAAATCGCACTGTAAGGAGATAGGTCATATGAGCTGAAATCTTGAGAGAGTATCAAAATATTTTCTGACATCGTCGTAGTTTGTTCAGGGTACTTCCGATTTTCAACAATCTTTTTATATATCTATACTAATTTAGAAGTTTTGCGTCGAACTGCATTTAAACATTTTCAATATTGCGAAAATTTCAAACTCGTTTTCGTATATCGTCTAACTTGTTTACAATCCAAATTGTTTGAACCACCTCTAAATATTTCTTAAATGTGTCACAATCTCTTTTACTGGCAAATCTTGCAATATTAATTTTGCTTTATCGTGTAATGTGCAATTTTGTTTAAATTTTCTGTTTTGTATATTACTACTCATCGTAATCTATGTTTCTTAAATATTATTTAATGAATTAAACACAACGGTTGTATTGCATAACATACCTAATGCTCATTAATAACCATGAAAATGGCTTTATTTTATCATTAAAAAATTATCAAAATTGGAACAGTTCACTTAAAAGTATGGTGTATACAATGTATAATAACATTCAATGTGAGTTAAAGAGATTTTCATACTAAACAAGATGCAGTATACGGATGTCCTGATCAAAAATATACGCTCCTGCTAATTACTTGAATTTACTACAAGAATCATATCATATTTAGTAGGACTTTGCTGATGATGAATATTTTATATCCAACAGGACTGATCACCTCCACCCTATAATTGTAAAGTAAGTCCATATCTTCCAATCAGATGGCTTCGTCGATGAGGTCCTATTGAATACTTAAATTGACATCTACTTACTGTCTGCACTTCACCATACATTCATTTAATAACTTTAGTGGCTTTTCTGGCTAGCCCTGCTTATACAAATAAGCACACAATGTTTGATCTGTCCTTCGTCATTTTCTGGCTTTGCCTCCGAAGTAAAAAAATTCTGCTTATTATTTTTTTCTAACATTCTATATTTATTAATTTCTTTACGGATACCAAGCAGGTATGTTGCTTTTCCCCCGAGATTAATTACATACATATGACCTCTCCTAATTTTTGTGTTAACTATTGTTATCCCAGTTAACAAAAATTCTAATCGCAAACATAGCATGTCGTAAACACGTTAATTATATCATCAGCCTGCTAAAAATAACTATTGATTAAATTTATAAAAAGTAACTGGTTTAAAATTTGTACAAATAAAGTTGAATTTAATTTTGTAAACATTTATAACAAGTTTTTCTCGAGACTCTGCAAGCAGATGTATTACTTGAAACACCTCGCCCTGGGGTGGGACCTACAAAGGAGCAAGTTGTTCTCTCTGGGCAATCGAACTTTGGGCTCGTCGGGTCTAAGGCCCGAATTTGTTTGTCTCAACTTTGATCCATTGTATAAGCACGTGTCGTTAGCATGCGAGCTTCGAATAAAGAGTATTGTTACATGGACGATGAGGCGGAAACCCGATACTACGAACAGGAGGACGCAATCACGCGAGGTGGTGATAATTTCGACGTCTTCTTTCTTTATGGCGTCGGTGTATAAATAATACAATAATTACACCATATTACCGAAAATAAAATACCATTAGTTTAAATTTATATTTGTATGCAAAGTGCAATAAACAAGACGAATTTAACTCATTAATATGATATTTTCGATTAGTTTTAATTATCCAATAAGATATATCATTTTTTGATGAATCATAAGATGTCTAAATATATTTTTTTTAAATTGTAATAACATCTATTATCCATCAAGTTCTCTTTTAAAATATAAAATACTTGCCACCGGTTCGAAAATCATACAAATTATTACCTTATGATGATACTAGTATACATAAAAAAAATCCTCTCGTTTGACGATATTTTTAAGCGAAATAGGAGACATACAAAAATAATTGGTTGTTTCGAGTCTGTATTCCAGGTCAAATGTCAGTTTTGTTACAACTTTTTAACTTAATTAACGACATGTGGCAAATACCAAAGTTTAATAGCCGTGGTAGCTAACTGCTTAACAGATTTTTTTTTATATAAAATTGATATTAAGTCCGTTAATGGGATAACATGTTTATTATTTGCTAAAATATACGCAACTATGAATAAATCAACAAGCTTTTCCCAAATCTTGAACCCTTATTTGGATCTCAGTCTTATCATTCCTAATTAATAGTATAAAAATCAAATATTTTCTCCAGAAAATCGCAAATAAACCTTTAACTTAATATGAAATAATTTGTATACATACAACGATCTCTAATCTTTTCTTATATAAACCTGACCACTCTCAAAGATTTCCCAATCGCCTTCTAGAATCAAATTTAAGCTAAATATTTCCCAGCAAAACAATTAAGTAAATTAAATAACAATAATTCAACAAAGTTAATAAAAACCGAATGATATGCTTTATGACTGAAAAATAATATGTAAATGATTTAAAGTCACAGAGATAATATTTTTAAGTAAAACTAGTATTGTTAATATTGGCGTAATAATCGATGGTTTGCAACTACTCATATTTTTGGTATGTGTCGAAGATTCTCCAACAGTCAATAAAATATTATTTTATGACATATTCGCATCCGTCACGGCGGCTCGAAAACAAACGCGTCGCCCGTAATGGGGTCTTTCATAGACCCCAAGCATTTCAAGCCAAGATATTGATGAATTCTTAATAAACATCTTGTCACTTTTTTTGTAAAATAGATTATTTTAAAAATAAAATCGTTATTCATAATATTTCTCATAATTTGGTCGATATTTTTTTACCTTATCAATATTACTGGCAAATAACAACGTTATCGGCGATGTCTCGCCGGCGATGGCACATCGGACCGGGTGCGAGCGAAAAAAAAACATTGCGCGCTTGGTAACAGGACCGAATATTGTTGTTTTTTTTTTCTATATAATAGCAGACAATATAGGACAATAATTATTTATTGTATTTATTCTTAAGACTTTTTTAGATGTAATTATATAATACACATCAATTATCAAGTTCAAAAAATTAAGACTTGTAGGAATTATATTATAAGAATTATTTGAGAAAAATAAAAATCGTGTGGTACCCATTATAACCCGTCGGCACGGCTAGGTATAAAAGTTTTAAAGCTTTTAATTAAAGATATCATTCACACCGTGTAACTGTCAAATTTGTAAACCACCATCGATCTCCTATTTTAACATCTTCTTAAAATTATGAATATGTATCAAATAAACATCGTTCAACGATACAAACCCATAGAATGCAAGAAAAACTGACGTGGAAAAATCTAAATTTATGAAAAAAAAGGGCTTTAGAACATTTTTAATCCGCTTATATTTCGAATACGTAATGGTTTATCATTGCAATTAAAATTTGAAACAACTACAAATTTACATTATTAAACATTATTTAATTATTTTGGGCAAAAAATACGCCCTTTAAAAATATGTATGTATGTTAAATAATTTAATAATCAATGTTTTTTTTTCTCAAAATAAAATACAATTTTAATATTTGTTCGTAAATAACAACAGGTATTTTCTATAATGCGCCGAAAAAATCATATTATCTATAATATAAATAAAATAGAGCTTAGAAGTTGCAAAATTGATGTTGCAAAAATAGAGTATAGACGTTGCAAACGTTGCAATTTACAAGACTACAATTGAAAACTCATTTTATCTGTAAATTTTAAACATATTAAGAGATGTAAGTAGCTATTTATTCAAACAAATCGATTAAGAGTAGTTTATGAATCATTACACGTACACTAATGAGCAACGAAATGTAGACAATTAACGAAAGATTATATTTAAAACAACACCATTTAAATAATTGCATTTATTATCCGTGGATTAAATTCTTATTTAAAGCTAATTGTATTATCCCGAAACTTTTATGCGAAGGTGATCTTAACATTTTTCGCTGAATGCGAACCCTTTATCACAACTTATAACTAAGTTTTCCACGAAAAACTTGGTAATTGACTAAGTGTTAATTGGTTGATAGTGCTCGGTTTTATAGAACGTATATAAAATAACGCAAAAAATATTATCAATATTAAAAAATATATATTGTAAAGTTTAGCAACGAAACTAATTTACCCACCCCTGATATAAGGGCTAACATTAAATATTCAACCATGAATAAACACATTAATTATTCAAGCATTCTGTTATAATTACTTGTTTATGAACATGATTATCATATTAAATTTGTACTGAGACGAAAAAAAATGAACGAAAATTAATTTCAACGTCTGAATATTTGACGTTTTCAGACGAAACATTTCATAAGATTTTTATTAGACCTAATTCGGTATATGCCAAAGAATTGACTTTGAAGTCATGTCTGGAGGATAGTTAAAATGAATATAAGAATCACATCGTGCTGATATGATTCATTTCAATTTATCATTATTTTCATATATTACATTGTATCAGGTGATAAAACAGGTCATCATTTTCCGTATCGTCATACAGATGATAATGAGAGCCATTTGAAATTATGAATATGCATTTAATTACCAAAATGATGTAGATAAATCAATAACCAAACCAATAAAAGGTGAGTATTGAATGGAAACAGTATCCATTTCATTTCTGACTGCAAAGCAGAACAAGCAATTGTCAAGATGAAGGTAAGTACCATTAAATAAAATATAATATAATGATATATGACTTCATAAATTATTTTTTAGGTCGTTTGCATCGCCCTCTTCCTCGCTCTGGCGCAATACAGCTCGGGATCTCCAATATTCTTCGGGCTGCCACCAGTCGATGAAAGGATCATCGAGGAATACTTAGAGAGAGACCCACGTATTGATCGCAGAAGACTCCGATTGGACGAAGAGCTATTAGAAAACTTGCCGCTTGACAGAGAATTGAGAGATATGAGATTCTTCGAGCTATACCCAGAGATCATGGATTTCCCGCAATACCTCATCGACCGCTTCGACCGCCCAGAGCCGATCCGTCCGTTCAAAAGAGTGACGACTGTTGAAGAATTCATTGTGGAAAAGCCAATCGACGACACAATTGTTGTCCCAGTTGCGCCGGTTGCTCCAGAAAAGGTGGAGCCACCAACCACCAACGTCGTCGAAAAACCGAAAGACGACACAACTGTCAATCAGCAAATGACCGTTGAAGCTGTCCACGAAACCAAAGTGAAGCAGTAAATTTCCATTCGAATTTCTGTATTTTGTTGTATTTTCTGATTTTGAAAATGTTCAAACAATAAAAGATTAATTCCAAAAATATTATATATGATTTTCATTATAAAACTTACCTTATTATTTATTATGCAATAAATCAATCATTATGGGTTTGATAAAAAAAACTTTTCGACCTGTATAGTAACTATCACATCTATTGGGGTCTATTGGGAACCCCTAGTTTTTTTTTATTTTTATGGAATAACTTGTCTAAAAAAGTCTATAGAATAAATATTATAAATAATCATTGTCCTTTCTTGTCTGCAATTGCGAAAAATAAATAAAAACAACAATATTCGCTTCTGTAGCTAGAGGCGTGCAAATGCGAGTAAAACATACGAGTGACACATGCTATGAGAGCTCAGTCGATGGCGAGAGCTCAGTGTGCGAGGCATCTTGCTTATTGATAAGTTAAAAAATCCAAAATATCGACTAAATTATGAATATTGAAAATATTTATTCTTAGAATAATCCATTTTTTAAAAAAGTCAAGATATTAATGAAAAATTCATCAATATCTTGACTTTAAATGTTTGGGGTCTCTGAGAGACCCCCTTTGGACCACGCCCTGACGGATGAGTTAAAATAATTTGTATCTAAAGTCGACAGTACGATAAGCTCATTGATTTATCTTCAAATTAGTTACCGCAATATTATCGTATAAGATAATTACATAGAAAATTAGGAATTAATCAATATTTCTTTTGTCTGTGATATAAAATCAGTGATACTCTCACTTGGAAATGTTAAAGCACTTATTAGGAAGCGTGTAAAGCTAACCCGTGTATCAAGTGACTTAAGATATACCTTTCAGATAATATCGTGTAAATAAGAGATATATGCTTGATAGAAAATTGATAAAAAAAAATATTTCGAACTTTATGTTCCTTCTAGAAGAAACATATCGTATAGGTATCTTGAATGATAACCCCTAAAATAAAGTCGACTCGTTAAAATGTCGATAGAGTGTGGAAGAAAAGGGATCATATATTATTAATTACAAATTTAATAGAAGCTGTATGGGACATTTTTCAATACTTAAAATATTGCGAGAATATTATCTGATCAAAAGAAATCTATAAATAATAAAATTACTATACAAAAGCACTAAAACGGTGCTCATATAATAAATGCTTATTATTCGCTATGTTTGTTAATATTTTATAACCGCATTATTTCAAAAATATCTAAAAAGCTATGAAGAAGACAAATATTTAAGCATATTTAATTTAAATATTTAATTCTGCCATCTCTTGGATAAAACATTATTTATTTTGCATTGCTTTAAAAAAATAGCCAGGACACCCACCATTAAAAAGAAATTCTAATTAGTTTCTTTTATTTTAATCAGATTTATTTACGAATGTATTTATATCAATATATAATTCTTAACGAATAATAAATGAAATTATTATGTTAATATAATCGTCAAAATGTTAAAAATAAGTACTGCCATCTCTTAGTTTTATTAAAAACTATTATAAATAAACTGCCTCCCTAAAATTATTCGTTACTTACCCACAATACATATAGCAATACAATTGGCGAATATTATTCAATGAATGATAATTAATATTCACGTAATTGTCTCACGAAATACAATCGATCATTTCATAAAAACCAGCTGAATAAATAAAATATTCACACGTTAGGTTGACCTCTGCTTGGATCTTCGTGGCATTATGTAATTTAAATAAATTCTAGAATATTTTTATTGTATATCTCCAAATACAATAATGCATACACGTCGCAAGAAAACATCGAATGCGATAACCTTAATGATAATTCACGTAAAAAAAGTTATCAAGAATATTTTAGAATGCTAAAAAATATATTTAAATATAATAATTTTTAATTGCTCCTAAATCAACCAACTGACATTAGTAATTATTGTTACAATTGTATTTATTTATTATTTATCGTAAATATTATATAGATCTGGAACATTTTATAACCCCTGCCTCGATCTTATTATTTGAGACATTTGTTGAGACCCTGGAACTCAGTCAGTGGCTTCACGTCCTCCTGTGAAGACGTCTCATCTGGTCTTATTGTAATAATTATTATTTCATTGAAATTAATGTAATTAAAACAAAATGTTTTCATTATAATATATAATTAATTCAGTGCATACTTTAAAAAAATAATTAAATCATATTTTTTTGTTTTAATCGAATATTTTTTTTATATGAAACTTGCTAAAATGCATCGTTTATTTGAAAATAAATTTTATCATCGTTATATATTTGCGGATTATGTAGACGACTACTTTTTGTTATCCTTTCAGGATAACCGGTTCTGCTATGGAATGTCACAGTGATGTTCAATCATCAAGGATATATTTTTTATCTATTATTCTATAATTTTTATTATGCATTTCAGAATCGAAAACAGAGCAGAAAAAATGGTTTCGATAAAATCAGTATTAATCTCGGATCAATTGGACGGTAGCTGTGCAGAGTTTTTGACAACTCACGGCATCAGTGTCACTACCAAGTTGAAATTATCTAAACCAGATCTACTGGAAGAAATAAAAGCAAGTATATTATATATGACCGTTGAAAAATAATTATACGTTATCACGAGAGACCAATGCCCCCGATTTAAATCATAAATAAAGCCTTACAAATATAATGATTTAATATTTAATATCGCATTCAATGTAAATTACGTATATATTCTAATCGGATTGATTGTACAGGTGTCATATTATCAACACATTTATTATAAAAGTGATCCAAGTCCAATCATTCATTGCATCGTATCACAATATTTTCACGGATCATGTTATCTATATTTTACAATGACGCAATATACGATGTGTATTTCTAAATCAGATTTTTGATTCAATAACAATACAACTGCATCAAAAGTTGATAAAACGACAACGAAGATAAACATAGATAAATTAATGTAAATATTTTCATAGAAACACGATGCTTTAATTGTGAGATCGAGCACACAAGTGACTAAAGAAGTAATTGAAGCTGGAGACAGGTTGAAAGTCGTCGGAAGGGCCGGTGCCGGTGTCGATAACATCGACGTAGATGCCGCGACTAAGAAAAAAGTCCTCGTAATAAAGTATGTATTGTATTTATTGCAAATTAAATATAATATTTAATAAATATATATTGATTTTAGTACGCCGGGCGGAAATGCAATCAGCGCTTGTGAGCTGACGTGCTCGTTGATCAGCTCTTTAGCAAGAAACACGATCCAAGCTGCCGCTTCTTTAAAAGCCGGCAAATGGGAGAGATCCAAATATTCAGGCACCGAACTCAACGGAAAAGTTTTAGCCGTTCTCGGTTTAGGGAGAGTTGGAAGAGAAGTCGCATTGCGTATGAACGCATTCGGAATGAGCGTAAGATTAGCCTAATATAAATCAATATGAATTTATTCATCGTTTTATGATTAAATCATACATTTTAGATAATAGGATATGATCCCATTACGACTAAAGAGGATGCGGAAAAATGTTTCACTAAAAAAATGGAACTGAACGATATTTGGCCGTTAGCCGATTATATCACCGTCCACACTCCGTTGCTTCCATCGACGAGAAGTAAATGATTTATATTTTATTGTATTACGATATATGCTAAAACGTGAATTTCTTTCAGATCTGATCAACGCTGACGTATTGAGCAAATGTAAACGTGGCGTTTTTATTGTAAACGTGGGAAGAGGCGGTTTAATCAACGAAGCCGACTTATTAGCCGGATTAAATGACGGAAGCGTAAGTATTGAATGTGTATTTAAATTAATATCAATGATTAAAAATATGTTATTTATTTGTAGGTTGGAGGAGCTGCTTTGGACGTGTTCGAACAAGAGCCACCGACAGATCCCATCACTCTTGAATTAATTCAACACCCGAAAGCGATCGCTACTCCGCATTTAGGTAATTATTATAAATAATATTAATCAATAATAATAGGCAAATAATGAGAGTGACAAAAGGCGTGGGACTGAGGATCAATGAGACCAAAACAAAGTACATGCCCGTATGCCAAAGACGAATCCTTGAACCCTTGCGAGTCGACGAGTATAGCTTCGAAGCCGTCCAGGAATTTACATATCGTGGCTTACTAATAACAAAACTAATTTGGAAGTCTAATGAAGAGTCATGCCGGTAAACCGGTTTAAACCTTGGACTACAGGAGTTTTTACGATGAAAATTCCTTTCAAGAAAACCAAAATCAGGCTCTATGGGACTCTCATCAGTCCCGTCTTCACATATTTTGGGTTCCGACAAAGCAAGATCAGTAACAAATGAATATACTTGAGAAGAGAATACTATGAAGAATATTTAGAGCTGTATATGACGACAGTGAATGATGTTTCCGAAGCAATGAGGGGCTATACCGACTATGCAGAGATATATCCAGGCTATCGTCAGAGTAACCAGACTCTATTGGACCAGTTACTTGTCAAGGATGCGGAACAGCCAGCCACCAAAGTGGTTTATGATCAACAAGTCTTCCTGTTCCCGTGGAAAAGGAAGGCCATGGCTGAGTGGTTGGACTGTGTACGGCGGGACGATGGAGTGACGTAGCGGTAAAGGGGATAGGACGGAGAAAGGTGTTGATTGAGCTAGGGCTCTACGCTAAAGCTGTTGTGCATATGATGATGATAATATAAATAACAATGAATTATTTATTATATTATGATTATGATTTATTGATAATATATTTATAAATTATTAGGTGCGTCTACGATCGAGGCTCAGATCCGAGTAGCAGTCGAAGTCGCCGAACAATTCGTAACCTTGACTAATCCGTCCAAACCGCCGATCACCAATATCTGTGCCGTAAATCCAAATGTCTTATAAAATCAAATAAAACATGTTTTTGATTATTTTTTTTTATTTCATTCATCATATTTGCTCTAATCTTATCTATATTCTGATATGAAATGTAGATAGAAATTCGGGCGCCCTAGTAATTACATGTTCAAACTCCATGTAAGATAATTTTCCGTCACCGTCTACGTCCGCTTCCTCGATAACCTGAATTGTTTACATCAAATTAAGATATCGAACAATTAATTACGATGATACGATTGTTTACCTTATCGGCAATCTGTTGCAATTCCTCGTTCGTCAATTCGCTTCTCGTTAATAAACGAAGCGCAATACCCAAATCTTCGGTATTGATGAATTTATCCCCGTCAAAGTCGTATATTTTGAAAGCGTAAAATACTTTAATATCTCTCGGAGCCTGTTCACTAAACATCGACATGAGATCCAGAAAATCGTCGAACGATAAATTTCCTTTACCGTCTCTCGAAAACACTTCACATATACGCTTCCGAAACGGATTTTCCTATTCAATAATAAATAATTTATACATATTATAAATCTAAATATTATTTCAATTGATTAATAATGCCTTTAACTCCGGAAGCTTTTCTATATACTCCGATGGAACATGTATTTTAGACGCTTGATCTTCCGTCATACTCTTCGGAACCAAATCAGGATTTATTTCTCTAAATCGTTTATGCACTCTAAAACCACATTGCATTAAATCAATTCTCATACTCAATAATTAAATACATCACATAAAGAATTACCTCAAAATTTCTTTTCTCGTAAAAAATGTGCAATCCTCAAAAAAATGCATAATATTATTAAACGTAATTAAATAATTTTCGATATAATGAATTTATTATACCTGATAATCTTCCAATTGCTGTTCGGTGAATCTTACAATCTTATTACCCATTTTAAATAATTTAATATATTTTTCAAGATAGACTCGATATACGAAAATATTTCTACGACAAAGGCCGATACCGAACTGTTTTTCTGTAGGTGTAAAATATCATTTTATACTATTGAACCTAATTAATATCCATGGGAGCAGGGTGTGACTTGATCAGGAGTGGTAAACCATAATTTAGACTTTTATTGAAATTTATTATTCTATAATATTTCATTTTTAAGAAAAACAAAATGTTTTACCATTAGAATTTAATATACTTATATTTAATTATTCAATTATCTCGTATTAAATTGTTATTTACTTCTGAATAGATTCCCTGCTAGTTTATTACTGTAATAGGACACACCCTAAATTTTTCCCTAATGAAAATATATTTCTATCTCCATTTTTTTCGTTCATTCTAATAGCTTTGTTGACGACACAATGTATTATATAAATAAGAAAAAGAAAAAAATATGTATTATTTAAAATGAATTGAAATGAATCTACAAAAAGCTTATTCAATCAATCTTTTGTGTTTAACTATAAGTATAGATGCCACCAGTTAAAATAAATGATTTAAATTGTCATATATTCAAACCATTTGAAAGCAGATATTTTACTTGTTTATCCGATAGATTTAAAAAAATATTAGGACTCATGTATAGATGGTACTACAAAACTATTTTATTTTGATAAAATATTTTTGTTTTATAAAAATTAATACTATTAATTTAACAGTGATGCATAATTTTAACAAAAAATCTAATAAATATTTAATCTTATTTATGTTTATCTATAAATTTGATTAAACATTACATATTCGTATTTGTACAATATACACAGTAGAAATTATTGTAAATACAAATAAATAAAATTAATAGAATCTATTTTAAATCTAGATAGACCAACCATTGTTGAAATAAAAAGGATTAAATTCGCTTGTTTAAAGTACAAACGCCGATAAGAGGATATCAAATACATTCTTGGTAATCGAATCATCGTGTTTTTTTTCCCACCAAACAATTCGGCCGTGTTTTAAAATTCGCTATATATCTGTTTCTGTTTTTGCGATCTTATAAATAAATTCCAATAAAAAATTGCTTTAAAAAAACATATTATCGTAAATTTCCGTATCATTTTTTTCATTTTACAATAAAGATTCAAATAAGACTTGATGTTGTAGCTTATTCTGATTTTTTGCGATTAAAATATGAGATAAATATTACATTTTTTATGTAATTAAGTAAAGAATTGTATATGGAAATTAAAAAAAATTAGTATGATAAAGAAGTCGTAAAAAACATAGTTTTGATTCATCGAGAAAATTGAGAATGCCTTCTATAAAATTCTTATATTGTATAAAAAATAATTATTGAAATAAAATAAACGCAAAATCGCAAGTAATAAGTACGTGGAAATTAAAAAAAATAATTCAATCAATATTAATACTATATGAATGATACAAAAACTATTATTAGTATTATAAATATTCTTTATGGAAAAACATATACATATTTATATCAGATCTGCTTATGTTACAGTTATGAATATTAATAAAAAAAATATTATCAAATTAAAAAAGTAATTTAGGAACTTTTTAATATATATTTGTAGAACAAAAGCTTTAAAACTACGTTAAAAGAGCTGCACAGATAAATACATTTATATAGATACTCAGTAAAAATAAAATATAAATATAATAAGACTTTAAAACGATTATTTTTCGAATTTTACAATAGTAGACGTTGGAAACATTACGATATCAAGAGTGTACGACCTAAAATAGCAGCCTCTACGTTCCTGAAGATACGAAAAAATATTGCGGTTTTCCCGGTCGAGAGGAAATTACAATACATTCTGAGAATAGAAGTCTCGGTGTGCTCGGATGATTTATTTATGAAGTATATTGTAATTTGTAACAATGGCCCTAAAATATATTTTTATTCAGGTATTTGTGTTCTATTAAATTTATGCAATTTACCTCAACTTAATTAAAAATTGAGGAAGACAAAAAAAAATACTTAAAATATCGTTGTCGAGTCTGAGAATACTGGAAACCTCGTAAACTGGCAAGCATTTAATGAATATTGTAAGGACACGAACTCACGTACGGGATCAGGGAGAGCTGGCACCAATCTGTCCCTGGTGTCCCTTTAACTCCCACCACTGAGGGACAAATATCCATTAAAGCAAGTGGTCGACCGATTGCGGTGCCGTGTCTGCAAGATAACTTCCAGACGTACCAACTTTGATGTAACACTCGGTCGCCAGTGTTATTGTACATTTTTCTAGTAATAGACGCTCGAGAGTGATCGATAGTTAATCAGAAATTCGATACGTAGCTAGCAGTGTGGTTTTCGGTGGAGGAAGTTCTGCGGTTTACACAAGGGTCCTGCACTAACCGCAAGTCAACAGAATTATATGTAAGTGTGTACAATGGTTTCGGTTTGGTTCTCACGTACATTATGGCAACTCACAAAGATCAATCATCATTATCTGGTAACGTGTGATATTTTATCTCGGGATCTCGTACGTAAATTCGTTGATCTATCGTGAGCTCAGGACGGAGGCCGTGAATTTATCCGTATGAAAAATATTTTCATGCACGATTTGAATGTTTGCTCCTTACATTGTATTAGCCATACGAGTCGTATGGCCGTACAGGGGGCAATTCAGTGTGCTGTGCTAGTACTACGAGTACAAGTAACATATGGGGGAAATAATATTAATATTTCAATGGAAGACATTTGACTTTTTTACTCTTTGTCGTTTTTTATTTTTATTTGAGATATTTTCTCAAAACAAAATTCCTTTTAATAATAATTGTAGTTTACATAGATTTTGTTGTTTTATTTATTTATATTCCTTTTGTTTGTTTTAGAAAAAATATGATAAAACTAACTTAGACTCAATAATTTTTAATAAGGAATAAATAAAAGAAATTTTAAATAATTATACAATTCATACATTGATCAGTTTAAATGGGTTATTTTCATAGTAAGCGTAAAACTGAACTAGTGAAACATAAGTGGTTTTCAGAAACTAATGAGAAAAACATATTTAAACACTTTTTTAGTCCATGTTTTCAAATACTCTCATTTGAGTTTAGTTTATGCTTAGAAATATCTTAATAATTTATTATGGTTCATTGTGTTATTATTTAGAGAAACATATCAAAGCCAATTTTTTTATGATTAGATCTTAAACGCTGATAAGGGTGGAAAAGCCCTCAACGAGAATTATGCACAAGTTCTGACTGACAACAGATGTCAATTTTGGTTTCGACGATTTAAATCTTGTGATGATGAATTACAGGACACACCTAAATCAGGAAGGCCTTCAAAGTTTAATGACAATATGATGAAATCTCTGATTGAATCAGATCCTCATTGAACTACAGAAATAAATAATAGATTTTGACTATTTTTTCGGCGAATTATAAACAAATCTACGAATATAAAAATGAGAAGAAAAAAACAACATCTTTCCAAGAAACAAACACCTGTTCCAATCCCAAAGCCGGGATTAACACTTTCGAAGGTTCTTTTAAGTATTTAGTAGAATACGAGTTTACTATGGATTATTAAAACCCGGCGAAACCATAACTGCAGAAGTATATTATCGACAATTGGTCACATTGGATCAGAAGCTGAAGGAAAAACATTCGAATTTAAAAAACTAAGATCATCGATGAATAAATTAAACAGCGAAATTGGGAAGTACTTTTACATTCCTAGTATTCGCTAGACATAGGACCTTCAGATTATTATTTATTTGACCTAGCCGTGTCGATAAGGTATATT
>JAGXCT010036631.1:2607-14293 GCA_022495035.1 Philopotamus ludificatus | reverse complement strand
CATAGGACCTTCAGATTATTATTTATTTGACCTAGCCGTGTCGATAAGGTATATTTGGGACCCCAAGTTTTTGATTTTTCTCCAATAACTTTTCTAAAATAAATCCTACATGACACAAAATTTTACATTTGTCTGAATAAGTCTGAAGAATAAATATTATAAATAATAATTGTAAGTATTTGCGAAAAAAATTAAAAACAATATTCGCTGCAGTTATCGCTCGCGCGATGTTTTTTCTCGCTTGTATTCAGTAGGATGTGCTGAGGACGAGTGAGAGCTCAGTCTGCAGCGATACTTCGCTGAGAGCGTTGTAATTTACACGTCATTAATCTATTTTTTTTAAATGTCAAGATATTGACGAAGAACTTGTCGTTAGAAAATTTCTAGCTTCCATAAGAAAGCGATAAAAAATTACACGAGAGATCAGAAATGGTCGTAAAATAAAATGTTATGCTAATTAAAAAATATGAATTTCTTTCGGGATTATCTAATATGAAGAGTAGATGAATAAAAATAGTATTGCAAAGCTTTAAGATTAAGATCGGATATTAAGAGAATTTTTAAAGAAATATACCAATATTACGAATACTAAACATTATTTAAATCTTGAAATACATCGGAATAACGACTGCTTCTTAAAAAGTTCTATTCCCACTTTCTCTATTTTTCATGATGGATCGGGTTTATGATTCGATTATAATATATTTTTCACTAATTTCACTAATAGACGAAATATATTTTAATGTTTCGAAACTACCTGAAGATTTTCCTCTAATGAATATCCCAGAACGGATATGTTATACAATAGCCTCAATAGGATCATAAAGCTGGGATTTTAAGGTACGCAAATATGTGTATAGCTACAACTTTCTTCCAAAATTATAGCCAAATATTTAATATGATTCTGTGAAACAATGTATCGAAAGATGGATGTAACATAAAATAAAAATAAAATTACCGTTGATTATTTGTCATTTTTAATGATTATTGTAGGTACAGGTTTAATAAATTCTTAACCAAAAAATATGTGTTTCTTTTAATTTCGAGAGCTGTGTGGGATCTTTTATTGTAGGCTGTCATTAGAGTTTTTGTCCAAAGATTTTCCTAATACAATGAAATATATATTGACATAAAAACTACGAATTCATAAGAAAATCCGGCACGTTTGGATTAACTGATTTTAATATATTTAAAAAAAATTCGACTATACGTTTCCTCGAATTGTGAATACTCAACTTTTTTCTTGCAGAAGTAGCCGGGACAATGGTGGAGCTATTTTCGCAGCTGAGGCGTGAGATGGAAGGGGTTGTGGCTGCGGCACACCCCTGGCCTCGTCTTGGTGTTTCGCAAGAGTCGCCACTATTTGCAATGCACTCCACGTGCGATAACTCCGCGCAGAGTAAACAAGCGCGTGATGATGAGCTACCTGCCTCCGAGGGTTGCATATCCCAGCCACGGCTGTTTGATTGAAACAAACAAAAGCACACCCGCCCCGGTGCGGACGTATGGGACGCATTGGGGAAAGGCTTTCATACTGAACTCAATGGATGAAAAAATCTATCGAAACTTCATGAATATGCAATAGCTAGCTGAAAAGAATCGGATCTGCAAACGCGATACATTTCTATAATATCGAATATGGGTACAGGAAAAATGACACATTATATATTGTGGCATGTTGCATGTAGTGTGTTGCATCTAATTATTTTATATACATTGTCAAAAAGGTTTCTTAAAACGATCACGAAGATCAAGCAATGACACATTTATTTAAAATATTTTTTTGGAGTGAAATGAACTTTTCATAACATTCAAACACATGAATAATATATTTCTGTCACTAGCTTGAATTCTGATGGGTTTTCCATTTCCTATCTATTATTTATGGATTCTGGACATTGACAGTTCTGGTTATGGCTAGGATATGAAACTTGTTTTCGTATAATATCATGAACACAGTCACCGAACATTTATCGATCAAATATAATAAAATATTCGCGACCGAGAGAAGAAAAAAAGTAATTTCAATGTTCGCGTGCAATAGGGCCGCCGTTGAAATTGAGATACGTGAATATAGCCAGCATCACTATCTCGTTTGAAAAATCTTCGGACAGCAGATGTAGCCGCCAGAAAAGACATCACTTTATCCTTTGGGACTGTTTGATTGATAGTCGCTTCTGCTTGGTAAATCTAATTTACTTTGAAAAATGTTTGCACACACACACACACAACTCTCGCGAGGAAGGGTGCGGATGAGATTCCAATTTCCTTAGCAATAATTTTTTAATAAAAATAAATCATTCCGAATATGGATATAGAATGTATGGATCTGGAAAAATGGCATCGTTCAATATAATGCAGAAATATACTCACAGATCTGACTACTTCACAATTGAGATGTTTTTTTTAAAAGGGAAACAATAAGACTCTCAATTAAATTATAGGATTTATGATTATATATTTTTTAATTTAATAATAATTTTGCTTCTATTTGTTTTTTTTTCCATCCACGTGGATTTTTTCTTCATTCTTGAAACCTTCTAATTAATTCGAAACTTTTGTTGAGATACGATCATTAAAAAGTCCTGCATTTTTTTTAACTTGGCCGTGTCGATGTCGTATATTGGGTACCCTAAGTTTTTGATTTTTCTTGAATAACTTTTTTTAATATAAATCTTTCATGTCACAATTTTTTTGTATTTTTCTAAAAAAATATAAAATATTTTATATTTAGTAGATACAATTCAGCTATTAATTAATGTTTAGATAAATTCGATGCATTCAAAATAAATAGAAATTAAATGACTATATTGAATTAAAATATATGACCAGGAAACATTTTTTCGTTTTGGTTAAATTAAAAAAAATCCATCCATTCGGTTTCTTAAAATTAACGGTTTTTGAATCAGTTCCGTTCAAAGCCCTAATTTTAATTAAATATTAAATACATTCATATTGATTATATTAATTTGTTACTCTCGTAATTTTGCAAAGGCTAAAAGATGTAGAGTGAGCTATAGAAGATGGCCAAGATAACATTTAATTTATTCCTTCTAAAGTCACCTATCCAATGGAAGTGCATGGACAAAGTTTTGTCACACGCTGGTTTAAGGAAAATTATTAAATTAGATAAATAATAAAGGAGATCATCGAACTGTTATTTTTTCATTTGCGTTTTTTTTCTAATTCAATTAAAAGAAACATATCGGCTCGATTCCGACTTTCATTCTAAAAAAATAGTTTTTTATTTGTTTTCCGATCAGCTCTTAGTGATTATATTTTAAATGTTATATTCGTGTTAAAAAAAAATTCTACTAAATTTTAGAATATTTTATTTATTATCTTGTAATATTGTAACTGGAACTATATAATTTATGATATAAATATAATTTATTAAATGAAACATATTCTATATACCGGTTTTCGGTTCAGTTCCGGTTCGAAGCCTAGATTTTTTTTATAAAACGCATTAAGGCTATATGCGATCATCTCCAGCGATGAGTAAAGGTGAGATTATCCTTAGCCAAGTTACAATGGGAACCAAGATACTTAAAGACAGGGGCGGCTCGTTCATATACACTGGGAACCTGCAGCACCCCAAGCAATTTGAGGAAAATAATATTTTTATATAATAATATTTTTATAAATATAATTATGTAAAATGTTTATGTTTATTATTCTGATCGATGCCTACGTAGGCAGAGTTGTTCCGCGCTGTGTAGAGCAAATGCGCTGCAGGCGTCGTGTGTAGGATGGATGCGGGTCGGTAACGAAGGGCGGGGGGTGCGGGAAACTCATAGCTTCTTTTAGCCACGTCCCACTTGTCACTTTTTATTGTTGTTAATATTATTAATTCAACTTATTTTTTATATTTTAAATAAAATATGGGCGAAATATACTTTTTTAATTTTTAATAAACGTCAGCACCCCCAAATATTTTACCCACGAGCCACCACTGCTTAAAGATAAATACTGCAAGTATTATTCAAGCTGTTTCCCGACTTAACCTTATTACCGCAATCCCATTCATCAATGAGAACGCTTTTTCGGGTAAAGGGAATGAAACAGTCAGCTGATTTTTTTAAGCATGGTCGATAAGATGCAAGACTTCTTTGATTCGTCCTTTGTTAGGGGTGAAAGCAGCTCCAACAGTAATGAGTAATAAAATCATCATCAACAGTGATCGCTATTTGTTATTGCATTTTTTTCCCTTTAAATAATTGGAAATTATTGTAAATAATTGGAATTTAATTAATAGCTGCTTACCAAATAATCTATTGAATATCTTAGATGTATGAATAAAATCAAGTTCATTCATACAATATATACAGACAAGTTACTCTCCGTCTCCCCTATACTGAAGAGAGGGTAAAATTATTTACTTATTTACTTAATACATTATTTACCAATTAAATTAAAAGCTCCATTGGATCGACACGCGATTGAGCATGCAGCAAAACTTAGCCTTGTATAATTCGCAATGCTCATTGGCCGGGAACAAAGTTAGCATTCATGTATGCATTTGTCCTGACTTGACTCACGGCGAGGTAAATAGAACGGGCGCCACCTGCACTTGCATTTGCATTTTGTGCATTCCGAAGCTGGCCAACCGGCGGCAAGCTCACCACGATGTGTGAACCGAGTGTGATTTCAGCTCATTTTCAACCCAATGGGTAGCTGCTACCTTCAGCTGCAAAACGAGAACGGCCCCGCTCTGATGAGGCATTAGGGCGACACAGCTGCCACCCTCGCAACGCTCAAGAATACAATGATAACAATTAATTATTTAATTAAGAAATGCTTATATTACATGTAACTGTGTTTTAAATGATTAAAGTGATATTTATATGGTGTATCAAGTACCCGACTACGTATATATATGCATGGATATACCACGGAACATAAACAGGACAATAAACGGTAGTCGGTATTATTGCTAACTGCCTTCCCGGAGGCTGACAGATTTAGGCGACGCCAATATATTTTATTTTAGAAGACAACTCCGGGTATACGTCTGTATACATATGTACACACATGCATACATGTGGGGACCAGATAGCCCCAGATGTACGGCCGGGCTGGGACCCCGCATTTGCGGACAGGGGCTTACGACTATGGGACATAAGCGTCTTCGATATTTTCATGGGAAACGCAAGAAGCCGCCGCCTCTGTTTTCTATATTATCAAATAAAAATCATTCATAATAACTTATTTTTATATATTATTTCGAAAGGAAAATTTAATTATTTTTTATATCTATATTAAGAACATATATTTTCTCACTTTTCCTTATAAATAATAATTCTACCGCTATTGATATTTATTCAATAATATTTTATTATATTATAGAATCTCTCCGACCTCAATACTGAGAAAGGATATTATATATCAAAGACTGTATTTGTATCAAAGCTTGATTGCTTGTGAGGTCACTAAAGATACTATCGAAATTGATATTTGATAATGGGCTAATAGTACGTAGATGAAAAATTAGAGAATGTATCTGAGTCAGGATATTTTACAAAATCAATCATAACGAATACATATCCCTGGTTGCCTCCTAACGTATAGAAAATTTCATATCGTAGTCCACAGTTACATTTAGAGCGCATCGTATAATATAAGATTTGGACGCCGTATGAATTATTTTAAGATGATAAAGATGAACGCCGAAATATTCTAACATATCCTTTTTACTTTAACTTTTAAGGTATTTGAAATACATCTTAATATGTATATAATTTTTAGAGTATGGCCTAAACTAAAAGCTAATTCATCGAATATTTTAATTATAAACAAGCAGCTTTTTTTAAAGTGAGGATGGATGACATATATAATTAAATGCAAGTACATTTAATTATCTTTATATATCAACCAGTGCTATGGCTTGTAGATAGGTAATGTAAGTTAACTCCGACTGAACTAAGTTAGTAGTCGGATAAGTGCCCGACGAAAACTATGAATTCAGGGATTTTTTATGACACTGGCTAGAGGATATGTAAAAGGAAGAGATCCATTACCTCCGCACATTTTATAAACATATTTATGTAGGTAGTTTGGGACGTTGGAATTAATTAATTTAATGCCTTTGTTTAATAAATGATTATAAAAGAAATAAAATAAATTTCAATCCAACTGAAATAATATTAAAAATTGGGGACAATGAGGGGAAAGTATGAGAGACTCATTCCCTTGCATCTTTAGAATCTTTATCGAACCTTTATATGGATGAATGGCGCTTTGGAATCCTTATGTAATGTGATCCATCCGTCATATTAAAATATTATATTTTTACAGGAATTATTTATAATAACACGATTCCCAGAAACAAATTATTTAAATCTTTTTAATTTCACGCGTTATTACATTCCGGTATTTATTGGCGCAAATAGGCGTAAAATACCCACAATACCTAATGACCAATGGATAGAAAAATAAACCAAATCTATCAACTAATTGTTAAGCTGATTTAATTAATGAGGACTTTTTGTTAAGCTGATTTAACTAACGACAGCATTTTTTCATCTATGATCCCAACCCAAAACGAGCTTTAAAATTGCTATGAAACAACAGATTTCCTAATAATAAGAAATTTGACAAGCCTAATTAGATTATATCATATATTAGACGTGTTATTATTTTCCTAATTAAAATACATATGTATAAATAATATAAATAATTTATTTATTAGGTTTAAACTTTTTACACGATTTTCTATACCAAAATGTTGTTCTTTTATAAAATAACACTGTTTTTTTTTGTAATATTGGAAAACAATCATCTATATTTCAAAGAATTCTATTATTTTTAGACGGTTTTTGGTCTAAAAAAAAGTCGAGGGTACCTGCAAATAAAAGCATTATAGTTTTTTTATGATAAAACAGGAAATAACTATTTTAGATAGTATTTATTAAATACAAATAGTATGTATAATAGGCATTTTGGTATCTCTGATATAATTAAAAATGATACAATTATACCAAAAGCTAAAATTAAAATATGAAAGAATTAATTAGCCTACACTAAATGTTTATCATATTTCGTTAAAAGTTTAGTAGTCTGTACAAATTTATTTTTAGATAGCATTATAGTTAAGACTGTGTATAAAGCAAATTAAGTTTAATTACCATTGTTATTTTGTAAGGGAGTATTTATAAAGTTACCACAACGTGAAGGCGATAAATATTCATTAGTATATGTCACCCAGTATTCAAAAAAACTAAATTCTTATTATGTAACGGATAAATACAAACATAGTAATTATTAAATATTTTACCAAATTATTTTGTCGAGATATCTAAGTGGGTTGATCTCGAAGATGATTGTTTAGAATATTTTAATACACAGCAACAATAATACATTGTTCTGATTGGATACACGTGTCAAAGTATAATAATATTTTTTTTATATTTGAATATGTATAATTTAAGAATAATAAATAACGATAGCTAACACTCGGTGTCATTTAACGGGTGGGTTCGTACGGGGATGGGAGGGGGTGATATCTCGCAATCACGCCGTTTCTATTGAACATTTATTGGCGACTCTTGTACTGTTACCCGGCTACACCCGGCCGCTGCTAAACATTTTTATCGGCGCCCGATTGGCCGAGCCGAACGGGCGTCCGGAAGCGACGCCGCCTGCGGGCGTCGCGCGATCGGACAGCGCGCTCGGGCAGCGTCGGACGCGGGCCAGGGGAGGAGGCGACGCTCGTAAAGATTGCCGCCAAGCCTCGCCATTTGAATAGAACCGTTACCCGAGTTTATCTGGGTCCTTGTGTACATGTAGCCCGGCTTGTATCTCTCAAGCATTGATTCGTATTCGCAGATTTATTGGCAAATCTCTCTATCCCCCGCCCTGCTCCACTCCGCCTAACTGCTCCTCCGCCCTGATCTATGGCTCGCCTTTCGCATCGAGACAATGGAATAGTTTTTCATTTATAGATACATAGTGCTTTCGAATTATACCGTCTATAAAATCAATTTAGAGCAGCCGATGACGTGAAAATGAGGAAATTGCGTCGGCATTTTCAACGCTCGAGATAATTTTAATGGAGAATTTTCGTCTGAAAGAATTATGCGAGCCAAAAATAGTGAAGGGGCCGACTGAAAAACGCTCTTTTCAGTTTGAACCGGGACGTTATCAGTGGCAAGTCTTGCGGTATTATCAGTGTTTAGCTCTATCTACAAGTTTTATCTCTATTCATAGCCTCCATTGCAAAAGGCCCACATTTCCTTTGAATCTTAAATGTACGAAACCAGTGCAGCAAGGAGCATCCGAAAAAAAATTTACAGGACTACACGACGACTAGAAAAATACTTAACATTACAAAAAAATATAATAAATATATTGATATATTTTCAATCGCATTGTAATAAATAAAATGACATATTAAAAAACATTCGGTATATTTTTTTAAATAATAACAATAAAATATATTTCGTAATATAATACGATATGAAAGCAATAAGCTTTAATTATAATTCAATTATAAAATACTTTTATATGTTTTTTTAGTAAACATTTCGATTAACCACCCTGTTTCTGCTTAGCAACTTAAAATCTTCATGAATATAAGAGTGAGCAAACAACACTTAAGAAGAATAAAACATTCCGGATTCAAAAACCACAAAAAACTCCATTATCTTTATTTGTAGGTGTAGAGCATTATTTTGTATTGCCATTGCAAAGCTTTGATATTATGTGCATATTTAATATTGTGCGAGCTTTTTCGTATTAAATTAAAATATAAACCGTCACTTTCGGCGACGATCTCATGATATACGTATGAATGACTAATACATTGCACATTGTTGTAAAGTGAGTACGTCGTAAATGCACAAATGCTCTAATTCCAGTGGTGGCAAACCGCGGGGTTCGCTTGCTACATATTCTCAATCCCCAAGTCAGATATTGTCATATCCTGGTTTATGGTGCAATAAAACTGGCTTCTTTCAGCAAAATGGAACTAAGTTAAGGAAATTTGTAATCTTCTCGGCGTTATCATATCATACGTTTAATATATTTTGATACCGTACTATAATAAGATAATATATTTTAACTATATGTCTTAGTATTAAAACTATTTGATATAACCGTTTTAATTTAAAAATAATTATTTATTAAAACTTAAAATATAATCCGATGTAATCTTGAAAAATATTTTATGATTCAAATCAGGTATGAAACAATGAATTTTATTTCGATTTCAGATAAGTGGTGTAGCCCCATTTATTAACATTGTTGCATTTGCATTAGTTTAAAAATATTATCACACATAAATCAATTTAGAGATTTTTTAATGTCAACACGTTATTATTTATTATGCAAAAGCAATTAATAAGAACATTATTTCAAATAATGCTTTTAATTGCGTGTTTATTTTATTAGAGATTATATCCCATAACCAGCATGTCTTCAGCCAATGTATAATTTCTACGTATTTTTTAATGTTTGATATTGACTGGAATTTGGTTAAAACAAAATCATCATGCGGCATTTGATGTAAAAGAAAATTAAGTTGAGAAAAGCTTCCTTAATTATGATTGGTACAAATGGAGAAATATACATTCTTGCACCGAGATAATGCAGTTCAACTACTGTAATCTAAAAACTATAATAATTTAACCAAAACATAAATTACCTATTTTTTTCAGAAAATAAAGTTATACCACTTTCAAAAATTCCAGCTAAAATATTGAATATACATATTTTTAAATGATAATTTAGCCATTTTTCAAATAAAAAGCCGCTTTAGAGTAGCGAAATTCATTTATATAAAATAAAACTGTTTTTTTTTTCAGCGGGTTGGCTATAAAGCAAATCGATACCACAGCAATGACATATCGATATCGCGATACCGCGAGCATATTTCACGCTACCACGGCAGCCACTGCCAATTGAAAGGCAATTACCGAAAACCCATAAAGAAAAATCTCTAATAAATAGTCATGTCTATTGATATGTGCGCGGGGGGGAGGGGGGGGGTAGTAGCATGGTAGTAACATAAATCCACGTCTCGTTGAAATATTTATTGTGCCCGTAAGACTTCGTTTTTTGAATAACGGGCCGGAGAGGGGTGAAAAATAAAAGAAAACGGAAAAGCGGGGGACCCGGGGAGGAAATGTGTGGAAGGAAAGTGCCGGCTTTCCCCCGGCTAGATTGCTATCATAAATAATTGAGTGAGATTTAATGAAGTGTCACACTTGAAGTTTACAGTTTCAGATTGCGCGACGTGCCACGTGTGCCGCGGCAACAGATAAGCCTTATCCGATCTCGTCCCCTTTTTTCAGTTTCAGCTCGCCGGATTAATTATTGTCTCCATTGTTTCAGGTTTTAATTGGTTGTAATCCTTTAGGAGCGCAAAAAAGCTAAATTTGTACCTAAAGAATACAACTTGCAATGGCCAACTGACACAATTATAACTGGCATAATATATCCGAATTAATGGATATTATATTAACCTTTTGAAGTCCAGGTCAAGGCGTATTTGATATCTAAAATCTTTCGACGTTTACATTTTTTACACCTAAAATGAAATACCCATTAAATTGTAAAAACAGTAGTTTTAAGTTAGCAAAATAGCCGTCATTTCGCGTCGCCCGCTACTTAACTACTAATTAATCACGATAATTTTATTCTAAAAAATCATTTTTCAACATTTTTATTTTTATTTTCTGGGAACTCGATTTAAAAACTGTAGATTCTATTAAAACAAACAACTAAATTGGGTTTTATGATTGCCTTCCAAGCTATATTTCTACATTTGTTTTATGTCTCACAAACCTTATCAGACTAAACTAAAGAATTGAGCAAGAAGATTGAGAACAACGCTAACCAGTATACAACCTCATATAGTTTCATCCGAAAAAAGTGTCGGGCGAGCCTTTTTTTGGAGAATTTTATATTTTTTTCGTAAATCCATACATCTTAATGCTATAGAATAAGCTAAAGCTATAAAAATAAAAAAAATAAAGACTGTGACGTGTGTTCTGATCGAAAAATACTAAACGTAAGACGGTTAACCACATTTCATTGTAAATCATAAAAACAGAAACCTAGAAAAAATTTTATCCAGGACATTGCTATAAAAATATTACAAATTGCTTAGTTTTAAAAAATAATTTTGATTAAAATATGCTAATGTAGATATTTTTTAATTAAATAAAAAAAAACTATGTTCACGTTGTTGCTAAAAAAATCTTTTAGGCCAACACGTCTGACCCACGGAGTGGAAAAGGTTGAGATACTGAAAAGTACACAGAGAAAATCATAACTGGGTCGAGATGAATAATTTCTACCACATTCTAAATCAATAATAAATAAAGTATATTTAATTATTTAAGATATAGTTGAAAATATTTTTTTATAATTTAAATTAAGAAGATTAGCTATAAATTCAAGTGCACAATGAGATAAAAATGATTGAATAATAATGTTATATTATGCGGCAATTAAGGACATCTCTTAATAGAATGCCACTGGTGGATTTTTGACTTATCTTAATTCAGTATATCCAGTTTTAGTCGATAAGGCCATGCGATTTATTTGTATAATTGCCTTTTTTCATCTCTAATACATATATGCATTTAAAGCAAACTTTTATTTATTTACAGATACCGATTAGAATTCGAGCTGAAGTATTACATTATTATCTAAACATTATGTAGAAACCATATATAAACAT
>JAGXCT010036630.1:149381-218138 GCA_022495035.1 Philopotamus ludificatus | reverse complement strand
ATCTCAGATACCCTGAACATTTCAAGTCAAGATATTGATGAATTCTACAATAATATCTCGATTTTTTTTTAAAAAAATTGGATTATTCTAAGAATAAAAATAGTAATTGTTTGGCATTGACATTGGCCAGGGAGTGAATAAGACAACTTATGTATTTAAGCTAGTAAATATTACTAATTATTAATATATTGATATCATTTCGACTATTGCATACGTTAATTCGTTTTTATATACAGTCGATTTGAATTGAGGATAATAAAAATGGCAGGTTAACTGAAAAAGGGCGACAAGCACATACGTTACAGGACTCGACCGGGCCGATAAATCGCAATCGGCTCTCTGACTGGCCGATTCCAAAATTGGAAAGGTATCAAGTTGACGCCATATAAACGGTATGGATTTGTAATATTTGGAAATGAGCCCGATTATAAATGGCGGCGATAAATTACGCCTTCGCTAACAAATGGCGCGGCCAAAATTTGACGAAAAAAAACAAGGATCATAATGAATGCCTCATTTCTGCAAAAGAGAAATATGGTGGAAATTTTTCATTCCTTATATTAAAAAAAGGAGGGCGAAATCGGCGATAAATCAATCCGTGACAAATTGCGCGGATTGAACAAAGTATCGCGAAAACTAATTTTTTTAGTGAGCGGACCTGAAACTACACGGTCATCATTTATTTTTTAAAAATATTTTCATTAAAGTCAACAAGTTGTCTAGAAACGTGTGATCTGCCTAACGAGGCTGATTAGCGACGATTATTAGGAGCTAAACGAAAGCGACGGGGATAACAGTGTAGGGGGAAGGATACGGATTTGGAATAATATTGTTGCGTTGCTTCAGGTGGCGTCGAAATGTCGTCGATGTTCGAGGGCCATCCAAAATAATAGGAGATCTCGTCGGAATTGTTTAATTCGGGGAGCCCGGACAATTCCTCGGGCAGGATAATAAATGCGAGTATGACATAGGTAGGACGAAGGAGACGCACGTCTCCTTTATTTTATTTTCGATGGGGATTTATTGAAAAGGCCTCTCCGGCAAAGAAGTTTCGCAGGCTTTTGATGGATTTGCGAACAACAATGGGGGCCCTGCCACCGGCCGACAATAGAAAGAGAAATATTTGCGCCCTTTTCAACAGGTGGCCGACAAAATGGTATATTAAAAATGAGAAATAATAAGAAATGCGCATCGGCTTTTATTGCCAACGACCCCCGCCCCCGCCCTATTCCACCCTCGGGTAGTACACGAAAAAATAATTCGACACACCTGCACTCGATAATAAAAATATATATATATATTTACACGAGAGAAATATCCCGAAATTTAAACCCCATAAAAAATGCACACATAAACGTATGAAACCGTATTTAATTAAAACTTTCACGACTTCATTTTTATACTACGTACTCTATCTCTGAAAGTATATTTAATATCAACACATACGATTTTAATATTTTTGCATGGAGATCTTTATAGAAATTATATTATTATATCTACGAGATATTCATACACCGCCTAAATTGAATTATGATTTAAAAAATAAATATGAGCTAAACTACGTGGAAAAGGATGATTTGTAAAAAGTTTTCCTCGATTTTTCAGAAATGCAAATATCGGAAATTATCATAAAATCCTTCTTCTAGTTGACTCAATTAGGGTAACCGCCATATCCGTGTTCGATTTAATCCCTAGATTTTCTGGTACAAATAAATCAATCTTAAACCCCTTCCAATACGATTCTGACTACTAAAGATTTCATGAATTTCGCCTCCCAAAATCAATGCGGTGAATCTTTTGTGAACATAATAAATCGAAAAAGGATTACACCAAAATTTTATCCCGTTTAAACCCTCTCTGCGAAGACTCCCATCTTTCAAAACCCGAAATAAATACAATAAATAGTTTTGTGCACGTGTTTTTTTATTATTTGATCCTAAAAAAATCCAACTTTTGATGTTTTCTTTAAGAATAATTACCTAATTAAGTGTACCATAATATTGTTTCAGATATTAATTAAAAATTCAGTTATTTACCGTTATGTGTATAAAAAATGGCAATTTACACATGGAATTATTATTTAAAAATACATGTATTGTATACGATTTGTCAAAACGCTGATTCAATTATTATTTAATCGAAATCAGTTGGTGTCATTGAAATGACAAACGATGCGAAACGAATATCCTACAAGCGTATTTATTGCGGGATTAAAATGACAATCCCGCAAGAGCGGGAAATAATATTATTTTTTTTATTGGGCCTCGTCAAAAGTTTCAAAAATAGCCCTCGCCTCGGAACCGGGGAGCGGAAATCGGATTTTCTCTTCAATATACAAAATAAATATTGAATCAATTCGGCAAGGGCCCGCCATTGTTGATGTGACGAATCGAAAACCTTCGGCGTCCTCCGCGACGCTTTTATTTACCCGACGCCCTTCAGTCTAATGGCGCGCTCGACAATGAAGGGCCCGACTTCTAAGCCCGGAACTATCCCGAAAATTATTACAAAATCATAAGGTGACTGTCGGCCATTACGGGCGGGAGACGTCGCTGAATAGATAATAGGAGTGAGGCGACGCCGAAAATTGTAAAAAGGGGAGGACATTTCCTGCGGGACAACCTTATTTATAATTCCCATCATATTCTTAGCGTCCCCTTGTAGTTCAAAGAATTTAATTTCACCGTATCCATTGTTCAGCGCATAAACAATTTATTATGATCCCCTGCATCGGGCGATGAAATACATACCGCGGTTCTCAGAATCAGTCTTCTTTTGTCTTTTCTTCCTGCATTCTTTCTTGTCGGAGATGAAACCCAACTCTAACAAACGTTCAACATAGCGCTGCTTCGGTCGTTTGACTCTCATCTGAGGAATAATAGCACCCAGTGGATCTAAAAATTAAATAAGCATGCCCAAAATCTAAATATAATAACTCGATAAATATATTAAATTATTAATAGTCGCGTATATGTATTATTATATTCAGTTGAAATAATATTATTTGACAATTATGAAGTTTGCAAACACAATAATTTAATTAAACATATGCGAATAGCACAATGGAGATAATTAAACGATTGTACAAATATTTAGTAAATTAATTAGAGATTTTATAAATATGGTATAATAATTACCTCCGTTATCACAGAACTGAATCCACAATCTTCCGAGTATATCATCTTCTCCAGCTGTAAATTCGACAGGAATCTTATTAGATTTAGCAGCCATATGCAAACTTTTTTTAGTGGGAGCTTTGAAAATTAATCCGAGCTCCTTGAGCTTCTTGATGATGCCCCTGCGAGTCTTTGTCTGGTCTATCATCATTTCTTGGATCCAGTCGATTACGTCTAAAAAATAACGTCCGCATTAAATAAAGGATCAATCCATTTATTCCCAGATTAAAATATACATAAACCCCCGAAAGTTTTACGAGTAACAAGGAGAGCGGATAGGAAATATGTCAAAGAATAACGATGGATGGGTGAGCGTAGACCATAAAAAGTCGGGTAACTGAATCAGAGCCATCACAATAAATCATTTATGAAACGTAAAAACAACATAAAATAGATCGTGAATATATTTTTTGATCGACTCTGCTGGGAAATGAAAAGCCGCCAGGAATATGAGCCATTTTCCGGAAGACGTTGCGCGCGCGTAAAAATTAAATTTACGCACGATACATTTTTATGTTCGTTCAACACGGTCATATCATTGCGAGGACAATTAAAATTATCAAATATTTTTATATTCCCCCCGTTCAAGTATCATTCAAGATTCGCATTCGAGAATTTTATTATCCCCCAAAGCGCTGTAAAACTTATAGGGTATATTTTTCGGCATGAAAAAAATCTCGTAAAAATACACACTTTATGTTATATCTTTGATCAAGCAGTGACTTATGCATACCCATAAAAATCAAGGGTAATCACTTTTCCGGGCATATAAAATTGTTGAGATTTTTATTGCGTAAAAAAATTTAAGATATATTGACCCTATATGGGCGGAATATAAAAAAATATATATAACAATGTCTATCTAGCATGTAAAGTAATGGAAATTTTATGTAAACCCAATTTTTTGTAGCCATGCCGTGATGACCGGAAGTAAACTTTTAGAGGGTCGTTTCAAAAGTTTGATAATACACAATACCTTTTTCCGTAGAGGGATTGCTTTGATTTTCCATAAAGAGGACGCGAAGCTCGTTTTCCTGCTCCTCAGACCACGAGCCGACCTTGGTAGATCTGAAAAATGTAAATTGTATATATTCATTAAACCAAATAATATAGACTATATCAGGCGTGACAAACTAAAATCATTTGATAGGCAAAATAAAATATTGCAAGATTTTATATGTCATAAATATAAATATTTTACTTTGTAAAACTAATGATACATTTGTTTTTTAAATATTGACTAGTTATTTGGACGTCGGACGTTTTTCACCAGTCAATCTTCGACAAAGCGGATTCGATCTTCACTTCAAATGGAGTTAAGAAAATTCACTTAGAAACAATCATTTTACAGTAGAAGACATAAAGAAACACTTGAATTCATTTTTTAATGAAAGAAAAAATTACCTAAACCGTGACGAAAGATTATAGAGAACAATGAAAATTATCTTACAGATTAATATATGTATTAGTAAAATGCTTGTTAAAATAATTATTTTTTATGTTAAAAAATGTCATTACCAGTTTTCCTTTCGAATTTCCTCTTTTAGTACAAGATCATTTTTTTTAATCAAATCAAAAGTAGAATTCAGTTCAAAATCAATTAAAAAAAAAAACTAAGCTATCAAATTTTGGTATAAAAAAATATTCAGATTCGATCTCTTGAAGACGGTCTTGAAACTGACAATTTTTTAATTATTTATTTTTAATTGGATTACCTACTGTCACAATTGCAATCACATTCGATATATTTACCCGTGCACATTGGTTTTTGTGCTAGGAAACCTTGAAAGGGTAACAAATAATCTTAAAAAGAGCCACGACCCACCAGTTGGACATTTCTGGCCTAGATGTTCATTACTTACTTATGATTATCGCCAATGTATCCGTTTTCAATGTCGTATGCATCTTGCGTAGTTTTCCAAAATAATAATTCCATATAGACCTTTGGATTAATAGCCGCATTTTCGACCATTTTTTTTATTATGAAAGTTGAAAACTTTTTTATTTCCTAAAATATTAAAATATATATATATATATATATATATATATATATATATATATATATAAATAAACACGACAAAATGATATATAAATTTGAAATATACTTTGTGATGATCGAGCTTTGATGCGAAAACTCGCTGAAACGTTCGGAAAAGGCATGCCTGGTAAAACATAGCGGCATATTTGCAATCCCACGCAATCCTGTGCATCATCTTTATGGTGCAATGATTTGTATAACTCGTGTTCTTGTCAAACTGATCCAAGAGCAGGCAGCAAGCTTTCACAATTTTCGGATTGACAAACCTTAAAGTAAAGAAAAGCGTTACGTTGGAAGCTCGCGCCGGTACTGTGAGGGGATTAAACCCACATTAAAAAATTAACGGCCAACAAACCAGTTTTGGCGCAGTGAATTAAAAATAGTTGACGACCCCTGGCGAGCTCATAAACTTGTAAATGGCCCTATAAAGCCAGTCTAATTACGTTTGACTCGTGTAGGCGCGCACTGATGATGATAATGAAAGTTTCGAACACAGACTGCAATATTCAGGGCGCGTGATTGGATTTTAATACGCAGTAAATGGCAATTTTGCTCTCAAGGCCATTAAAAAATTGTATCTTTAACGGTGGATGTAAATTATGAAAAAGCGATGAAATTGGGGGTAATAAACGGTGTTTGTAAATTTTTCAGAAACATTCCACGACATTATCGGTAAATATTAAATGAACACTTTGCGTTGCGACACAGTCTATCAAGTGTGCTCGAGAAGATTTATAATGTATTTAACGGAAAATGAGATTTTATCATAGTGTAATAAAGCGCGGTTATGAAAATGAGTTAAAATTAAATTCATAAATATCAATCATAATACATTATTCTTGTGTTTTAAGTATATACTATTAAAGTTTAAAATTAGCTACGAAAATGTCTAAACATTCATTGAAAATGCGCATCAGTTAAAAAACCATATCTCTGGTATATCCATACCATTTCCATTATATCCATTTGGTGGAACGTATCAACCGTGTAAAAAGTGTTGAGTGGATAGTTCAGATATTCTGAAATGGGTAATAGTAGTATCAGGAAAATGGAGAAATAACTGTATTTTCAATCATTATATAAAATCTTTGATATGATTTTGTATAGGTTGATGCATTTTTTAAACAAATTTTCATATTACGCAAAGAAAATCTTTCGTATGACGCAATTTCCTATTACGTGGAACGTATCCACTACGTTGTACAGTAGTCCTATGTATATTTAATAATCTAAGTAAGTTAATTTACCTAGTTTAAATGAATATTTCGATTTATGCGGTAGATACTGCGACATGGACAATTTTTCAGCATGCCTTGATTTAACTAAATGACTAGCCATCTTCAAAATCACGGTAAGAAAATGCTTCCAATCTAAATTAAGTACACATGCTCGACCGCGTTAAAGTAAAAACGAATGTGTACATAATTTAGACGTGTATATACCTGTTGATAAAATCTACAAAGCTAAAATTTGCTTCTGCTATATGAGTAGCTCCGCCTTCATTTTCGTCTGAAAAAAAAATAACATTGACAAAATTATAAGCTAGCTATTAAAATTAATCGTAAAGTCGAGCAGTTAAAAGCGAACAAAAATTCTCAAAGGAGCGGTGGCAATTAAATAGCATACCTTCTTCGTCCTCTTCGTCTTCGTCATTATCGGGCTCTTCCTCGTCCTGTGCCTGCACATCTGTAACAGAAGCGAGAGAGGGGTGTAATTAGTGAAAGCGAAACGTGTAAACAGCGGTGGGCATTAGAGTCGTTAAGGTAGTTTCGTGATTCGGAACGAGTGGAGATAACAAAAGTCACTAATAAGTCTCGCTTATCCGACGGAGGTTCGCACGGTTGCAGGCGTAATTAAAGGAGTGAGGCACGTTTAAGCTCCAAAAGCTTGCCCTCAAACAAAGTGCCGCGCGACTTAAGCTCTGCGAGCGAAACGAGACAAAAAAAATACACAATATCCATATGATGATTCGAATGATCGATCAATAGACTAAACCATACTCTCGGTGATCCCCCGGGCAATGTTAGGCACGGTCCATAGAGCTTGATCGAAATTATATCCCGGCAGTTTAAAAAACGACGTAATACTCCAAACAAATGGGTGTTACGAGAGATTGAACAGGAAATTGAATATCTCCTTCTATAGTCGAACTTTGAAAACAGGGGACCCATTTTAGAGAGAACTTTGTTGAAAAGATGTCTTTATTACTGATGGGTATTGCCAACAGCGAGTGCGTTTTATTCGTTCAAAAGAAGACGAAAACAAAAACGCAAATGAAAATACGCCAGAAAATGTCTTATTAAAATTTTTACGGATTATATAAATATTTTTTTATATGAAATAAATCCGTATTGGAAAAAATATTCTCAACTTTAGTCACAATGGTGTTATTTTTATGACATCCACGGAAATTCAATAAAAGCCGCATTGTTTGCAGAAACATGGTGATGGCACATTTTTAAGTGGACGATTTAATAAATATGACATGTTTGTAAACCTTGCCATTGACGAATAGTGACTATAATTAAAATGTAAAATCATAAAAAGTATTTATTAATAACTGGAGATGATTCTGATTAATTAGGCCAAAATAAGGCACAATCATTTTGACCCAATCTAATGATGAAAAACTATTAATGTGCAAGAAAATAATATGCAATTAAAATGTATACATAAAACAAAATAAAATCTTAAATTAACAATTATAAAAACAGTAACTCAAATATATACGTAAAAATAATGTACAAATACATTCTATTTTAGAATATAAAAAAAATAAGTCTGCAGGAATTCAACAATTAATTAAGTGGCGCGAAAAAGGTGGTAAACAACAAATTTGTATCATACAGTGTTCAAGAAAAACACTTTTTTTTATCTAATGTCGATATTTCACAAAGGTTTTTTCAGGAAATAAACCGAAAACCGAAAAATACGTCATTTTAAATACATATATTAAAACGGAGCTAAACCAAAAACAATCTGTTTATTTCAGTTCGGTCATGTTCAAACATGTGAGTTAACAAAATTTTACTATCCAGTTCAATTGCTTTGTTTCTTTGTATCGTTTAAATTGAACTAAAAAAATAGTAGGGGTCGCAGGGTTTAATTAAAATCTTCTCGTCGTTAATAATTATGGTAGAGAAAATATTATTTAATACAAATAAATACATTAAAAATAATCACTCAAATCTGAAACCGAAAAAACGTTATTATCGTCAGAACGAAACATAAAGGTTGTCCTGATTTATTTTAAAGTTAAATATATACTTTAGTACATACTTTATTTAAAATTATATATTCAAAACACAAAAAAAAACACTAACAGGTGATATAACGTGGTCCGCATATGCAATTACAACGTTATTTTAAAACTCTTATAAAAAACAAGATTTTACTTTTATACTAAAAACAAAAATAGTTACAAAATAATGATACTAAAAATAATAAATCATGGTTTATTTCTGAAATGATAGTCTTTTTAAATAACACTTTTTTCTACACTAGTAGAAAGAAGGACGAGCGCCTCTCCATATACTCTTGAAACCACGTTATTCTACTGAGCGCACGCAGAAATCCAACGTTGGCTTACCAATAGTAACATGTGATTGAAAATATTTTTATAACAAAAAACTGGGTTTTTATATTTTCTTGACCTTTATTTCCGCAATTAAACAAAAACATGTACAATGTTTTTTTCACTCGCGCCCGGTACGATGTGCCAAGTGCGGGTGAAACGTATAATTGTGACAAGTGTCGCGAGAATTTGGCGATAGGTCTACCGGCGACGTGTCCTCAGTCTGCGGGGGGACATCGCCAAGTGCGCGTGTCATCTATGCGTAATATTGATTAGTATAAAAATCCAAAACATCGACCAAATTTTGAATCATACCACGAATAACAATTTTCATTCGAGTTTATGAAGATTTTTACCCTTATAAATAGAGCCAGTTGAGATATCTATATTTTTTTAAAAAATATAATAAATAACTATTTAACAATAAGACCTTGTTTAACAACAAATATTTATTTATTTTGTATATATAATGTCTTAATTAAACGGAGTCGTGTCCCAGATATCAGAAGTAAATTATTTTCAGTTTCTGTACGTTGGGAATTGGCACAAATAACCGGCTAACCCGATAAACCGGCGTCCTAATTCTGCTATTGAAATTTCCCGTGGAATATATTTAGAGTGAAGACTGTGCTATATGTATATGACTCATGACAGTAATAGAATATAATCATACGTTCATAGTTTTTCAAAGTCAACGTAGCATAAAATCTCGCGGGAAAACCACACCAGACACGTCAGGGAAATTGTCTTTGGCAAGACAATATTTTCATTGGGTTCGGAATAAATTTTCTCAAGCGCTGCTGCCACACAATGGCGCATAATTCGGATGGGGAGTTGGCCGCGCCATTGAGATTGCTAAATCACCTACGAAACAGGGTTGGCCGCATTCGTCAGCGAGAGGATGGAGCCAATTGCGGCCAAATGAAGCGTTCTATGAAAATTTTCCGGAGACGGGAGAGCGAATCATCGAGAATAGACGGGCAATGAATAAAGTTTGCACAATTTAGCGGTGGCAACCCGGCGAACTATGCTGCAATCGGCTATCGTGGCTCCGGGCTAGGGAAAACTGGAAAACGATAATATTCAAATATTATCGAGAAAAGAGTTATGCGGGTTGCAATATGTCGGACAGAATTTCAGAGCAGAATATTTTCACGCTGTGACGCTGATACTGCATTTCAATCGTCTCTGGGATATGTAAATTTAAAAATATTTTTAAAATAATATTTACACTGTGCGATGTTTATCTTTTAATTTAAAAATATTACAATCAAATGTGTACGTATGCAATATTTGACTTCCCAGAACGAATAAAATCCCTTCATCCGGTGAACGTAGAGCGGTTGATAGACCCGAGCAGCCGTTGTTATTCCTGTACAAAGGGAATTCATGCACTTTTATTGCGTCTTGAATCCGGGAAGAACATATTGCACTTTGTAAGGATAACGGACCATATGAGAGCACTGAAAAGGAACAGGATTTTTGAAAAAAATCGCAATTGAAAAGCAGCTGGATAGAAAATCAGCAAGAAGTATTCGTATGAGATATTTAAAAATACCATATATATATATATATATATATATATATATATATATATATATAGTACTTTTATCTTTATTTACACATTGTTTTCTTTATTTCAATGTTTTTACTTTTATTTTGTTGTTATTTTATATCTTAAATTATGTTTTTTTTTTTTTTCTGACTTTTATTTATGTTTTATGCGTGATTGGCGACCTGGGTTATTCTGTAATGCCAATCACGCATTATCTTTAAAATAAATAAATAAATAAATAAATAAATATATATATCATCATCATCATCATTTACAGTCACAAGGCTCTCCTCGCTGAGGGCATGGACCTTCAAACTCTCGCATGGTAGTCAGGCCAAAGGAACCTGAGTCTCACACGTGACGTGAGGCTCCCCTTCGTGTCATACCGCGGGGACCCGGAATCTTGGTATGCAGTTTTGTAAAGGTTTCCCTCTCTTGGCCATTGCTGGCATTGGACGTGCATCTTCTACCATGTTGGTATCGGATTTTACCCTCTCGACTGTGTCAGGCAAGTAGAGGGGTTTGCCTCGGTATTCGTTTGTTCTCTTCTCTAAGGCGTTATCTGCTTTTAACGAGTCACGAGTGACGAGTAACGAGCGACCACACACGCAGACCTATATAGATATACACAGGCATACATATGCACATATATATATATATATATATATATAATAATGTGGAAATATTCCAATTCATTATTAAAATCTGAATCCAAAAATTGAATGTTCGATATAGGAAGAATTTTTTATGGAGATAAAATATTACATCGTCGCATTTCTCTGGTGTAGTGCAGTAGAATTTTCCACACTGGAGACCAAATCCGAGCCTTTATTCCGGGTCAATTGAATTAAGTATGAAAGATTCCGGCATCATATTCCATTTTCCAGAAGGAAATCCATGGAGAAACGCTACAGTGTTGCATTGTGCAACTGCATGAATATTAGCTCTGGCGAGGGAGGCATCCCGGTTTACGACGCGACGTTTACATCGGGAGCGAGGCGTTACGACCGCAACGAATCGGGATTTATTTTCCGGGTGCTAAAAAATTAAATAACGAATATTAATAGCCGTTTTACTGTACACACATAAACGAGAAAACAATGTCGTGTGTGTCGGGGAATATTCGGGGGCCTCGGACAAATTCGGCGGCACCCTCTGGGAAGTCGTAGGGGTTGTAATGGTTTCCAACACGCGGCATTACAAGCATCCCTTCTCGCCCTGCAGGGATGGAAAACTTTAATCAGTTTGCTAACGAGATTAGCGGCAAATTCATGAAAAACATCATACGCTACCCGGCAAATTGTTTCAGACACACGATGAACGTAATAATTTAAGAAAAACATGAAATAATTACACACAAACACACAGGATTTTAATATTATTACATTACACTATTAAAAAAGTGTAAGAGTCGCGGATGGTAATTGAAAATATATTTATAGAAAAAATATTTTTAGCAACTAAATTTTGCAGAAATGTGATATAAGAAAAGATGCCTTTAAAAAAAGTATAAAAATAAGTTTCATTTCGTGAAACGATTAAAAATGAATTAAAAAATATTTATAGTTAAAACTGCAAATTTATCCACTATTTTCAGATATAATAATACACCTTATCCACTTTATACGCGGTTAAATTTCTATTCTAGCATAATAAAAGAAAGTGTGAATTATTTTTTTATAATAATAAAAACAATCAAACGCTCTAAATTAGGGTAAAATTCGGAATTTAATCTAAATAATAGTTCCTCTTTTTCCTCGTTGCTGCTAAGATCTGAATTAATGTTTGATAAAGCGATTTTAATTATTTTTTTGTAATGTATTATAGTACCTGATCGATTAGGAACTAGGCAATATCTTTTCAAGATTGTTACTAAATAGTCCAAAGTCTGTAAATAATATAATAAATAATTAGCATTGCAATGGAGTTACCCGAATTTGTGTGGCTAGGTATATATGATTTAGTGTGGAAAAATAAATTTGAAAACTTGATTTACGAGGTAATTTTTTTTTAAAATCAGTGCAGATAATATTGATACCCTAACACAAAAAATTAAACATATGAGATTCTTACTAAATAATTATATTTCAATGAAGAGACTCACTAATGCTCTATTGACGAGGTTTACGTCCACATATTCTATGTGGACTATATTATTGGTACCCATTTTACCACGGCTAGTATTGAAAATAAAGCAAAATATGACCCACTTCTCAATAAGGTTGACCATCACTGCACTACAGAAAGGATGTCTAAATAATTAAATTCATGATAGTTTCCTTCTCATACGTTCTGATCATGGTAATAGCCAACATGCGTCCAAATTAATTACTAAATTACTGATTTTGTCAAAAAAAATCCAGATTAGTGAAATCACGTAAAAACAGGATGGACAAAAAGCAACGATATATTATTTTAAAAGTTCAAACATTATTTTCATTGGATTATTATATTTAAACCTAAATAAATAATTCAATAACAGTTTTATCAAATACGGTAAAGGTGGATAATAAAATATTTAAGCGAATGTGAAATTATAAATTTGAATTTTTAGAACGTCAGCCAATATTGGAACACACCTGAATTTTGCCAGATACGCATTTTATGTATATCGATATTTGAATGCCCGTTTTATTACCAAACCCATCACTGCGATATTCTAATACGGATTTGAGACCCGGAGCAGGGGTGTGTGTAGTGCTTAAATCTCTTGAAAACGGATCTTAATTTATCCCCTATGTGTCGGGACAGTTTAGGACACATTTGGGACAAGTGGTTTGGGATGAAAATGTTTAAATTAATTACGCTGCGATTGAATAGCAATTTTTTTTTTCGGACTGAGCTCAGCAGAAATGCGGTAAAACCGCTCGGAATACTGATGCAAATAATTCAAATTGTATCACGATGGCACGAGTAATAATAATTATTATCGAATATTAATACGGTATAGATGTGTAATTGATAGTGGAGGGAACTCGGGCCAGACAAGATTTATGGCGTTGCCGGGACTATTAACGCTGATGATGCTCTCGGAATGGCCTCATTTGGTGAAAAGAGGGCGGGGACGCGGGTTGAATAATGGGATTATAATATAAGTCGGGTTCGATACCTTCAATAGGTATTAAATGGGACTTATGTGTAAGTATCGAAGCTCGGAAAATTGCAAATTTTTTCTCGCACACCCAAAACTATCCTCAGATACTTAAAATTGCTAATGATAATCTGTTATAGGTCCAGAATTCTGTATAGAAAATTATATGCAATGAAATGTAACGTCGATTATAAATCGGCACAGGTTATTTCGGGAAAGTCACGTCAGGGATAATACGAGTGTAGGCCCAGGGCGTTGCAGGGTTAATTTAAATCGCAAAATTACCCCTATTCTAAATGTGCTCCTGTATGATATGCGGCGATAACCCTTCGAAGCACACGTGTAATACGGCCGTTGCCGAAATGAAACCGACCGCACGGAGTTATCATAATTAGGAATAATTTCTGAAACTTACATCCGTTCCACAAAGACAATTCGGCACACGCGAAGCTGGCGGTGAAAATTTTAAAGCAGTAGAAATTCAGAGACGTCGACGACAAATGTGTCTAATATTTTTTGTACAAAATTATAATTTAAAATAGGCAGAAATATTAAAAAAAATTAATTCGTCTCCACTTGAAAATAAGAAAAGCGCGAATACTTTAATTGGAAAAATTAATTGTTGTACTAAAAACACAGTGGTAAAATGCCAGAGGTGTTTGAACAGAGTTAAACGACTCAATGTAATTAAATTTTAGGAGAAACAATTTTTATTAGATAAAAATATGAGATATGCCACATTATGCGCGGTCACGTTTTATAGGACTAGTGTTTTGGTCGTGCTAGTGCATAATTAGATTTGTTTCAATTAATCTGAAAATAAATACGAATGATCATAGTATTTCGTAAATAACAACTATCAACACTTTAAAATTGAGAACGCTAGTAAATAAATACTGATAATGAATAATCCAATATTTTATTTCATTTTGAAATTGTATGCTTTGGAATGTCCAGCTGGCATAACAGGATGGAAAGTCTCTGGGATCAAGTACAAAATTAAATTTTAATAAATTAATAACCTCATTGGCTGAATAATTCACTCCCCATCCTTCACTAGAATTAGTTCCATTCGGATAGCACTGAATAATCAAAACAGGTTGTGCAAACACCACATGGGGCAGCCCGAATTTTCCATGCACAAAACGCCTCTCCAATAAGCACACGTGCAAACAGACCGGAAGGAAGCGTCCCCTCCCCCCGCACAACCCTTCGCGACGCACACACAAAACGTACCCTCCCATAATTTCTTATACAAATCTACATTTATGAAAGATTACCGGGCACATGCAAACAAGATAATCCGAGAAACTTGGGAGGCGGATATCTCGGTCCCGAGTCCATTAGGGCCAGAACAAACACGTCTAATTTCGTCGGATCCGACGCCGCCGACGCCTTACAACTGCGACCATTACTTACTTGGCGGCCGAGATTTATGACGTGTCGCTGGATATTTGCATGCGCACTTGTGTGATCGGATAAGGGACCGATGACCCCGGTTGCAGGCGACGTTTCGTCATCCCCGCTGAGATATCGCCTCGCAGATGAGAGGCCATTTGGATGAATTGCTCGTCTCCACCCTTCCATCGTACCGTCTTGATGTTATCCCGGGGGTCGCCGAAATGTTAGGATGTCCCTTCGGCAAATGATGGGATGGTTTACAAAGTTACAAAAGGGCTATTACCAGAAATCTATCAGCGGCACAGTCGTCCCATCACTCTTGAAAGGAGATCAAATGGGATCAAATGTAAGACGGATTAGAATCAATGAAAGCAATAATGATTGATCAGAACGTAATATAATTTTATTTTATATTACAATAAATTGCGCTTAATTCGGACACATCGCAGACCAAAATTTTGCCCAAATAAACTGCTTATTTTTTAAAAACTTTAAAAGTAACGAAGAAATAACATAGTAGTCAGCCTTACTATACGAACGAAAAAATAAGAGCCACGTTATAGAAACCCGCGTTATAATAGCCATGGTACCAACACAAAATATGAGGAGACATACGAGGATTTCCCGCCGCAGACTGATCACTTGTCGCCGACTGAGATCTCACCGCACGTGTCAATCGCACTCGATATATCGTACCAGATGCGGGCGAAAAAAAACATCGAACCCAGGTCAACAGAAGCTAATATTGTTTTTTTCCGCAATTGCAGACAATATAAGGACAATGATTATTTATAATATTTATTCTTTAGCCTTTTTCAGACGAATACAAAAAAGTTTGTGACTTGAAGGATTTATATTGGGGTACCCAATGACTCCCCCATCATCATGGCTAAGTTAAGGAGTATTTAAATAAATGACGGATAATATTTGATGCTTTATCCAGATGTAAGTATGTAAGGGGCACCCATTACCTCCGCATGTTTTATAAAAAAAAAAATATGTGGGTAATTTGGCGCGTTTGAATTAATTAATTTAATGCCATCAATGCTGGGTTGAATAAATAATTATAAAACAAATAAAATAAATTTCAATCCAATTGAAATAATATTAAAATAACCAGTGTCGTGGTTTGACACTGGGGGGAATATTAGCGTGAGCGACTCATTCCTCTTGCATCATTAAAGTTTTAGAATCTTTATCAAATCTTTATATGTATGAATGGCACTTCGGAATCTTTCTGTTATGCCATTCATCCATCGTAGTCAAATAAATAAATAACGAAATCAAACATTCTTTCTATTGTAATTTTTTTAATTATATAAAATATGTTTACAAAATATATAATATGACCTAGAGGAGAGCGCTATAGGAAGGACTATCAAACTCATAAAAAACGGCGGTCTAGCAAAAAAGTGTTATAGGAGGGTTTACTGTACATATGAATAAATTAAAAAAAGAAATTACTAACATTTTTTTTAAATCAATATGCTCTTAAGTTTTTGAGACAACATTGCTCAAACGTTTATTTATTATTGCTGTAGGTATCGCAATATGGCTCGTTTTATTTGTCGGAATAATTCAGATCAATTAAGGTATCACAAGTGCTTGTTTCAAATATTTCTCTTAAAAAGACTTCTTGAAGACTTTCTCTTGAAAAGAAATAATTATGTAACAATTTTCTGTCTCAATTAAAAGGAATTGTGTCCCAGATAAGCGAGGTAAATTGCTATTAGTTCCTTTATTTAGATTTTGTTCCTTGGATTACCTGTATTAGTTAGTGTCGATGTACACGGTTTCGATTTACACTGTGAGTTGGTGAAATCTATATACGATGTAAATCAAGGGAGGTATTAATTCATTTATATTATTCAAACATTAGAGAAAATTGAAATACAGCATCGGTTTAACGCCTTTCGGGTCAAATATATGACACTCTCGTCGTACCCTCCGTTGAGTTTTATTACCACACACACGCTTTATTTTTTTATTATACATGCAAAATGAATGTATTAAAATATTTGTTTAAAATACAATGCGTTTAAGTGTATTAGGATTTTTTTGTTTATAATCTCAAATATGAAATTATTAGACATATTAAAAAAGTTTTAAACTCTTTCCTAATTAAAATTGTTTACAAAACGGCAAAATCGTGAAATCGGCTCGAATCCCCGACATATAAAGAAGTATTTCCGAGGGATTCGGTCGAAATTAAACCATTGATAAATTTTCAGCATTGTTACGAGCACTCTACAATTTTCAGCAGATATTATTGAGCGGCGAACAAGAGGGAGTCCAACAAAAGGATCCCCTGTACCGACAGTAGATAATCGAGGACCGAAATAAAACTCAAAACGATATAAACACGCCCGGGCACATTCATTAAAACGAAAACAATAATTTGCACAATGGGCCGGAACTAAGCGGGCAGGGAGAGGGCACACGGAGGGTACGCAGATCGCATAATCGGATCTGAGGGCACTGAAGGGTTGTGTTCACATTCTGCGACAACAAAGCAAAACGGAGCACCGGCAAAGGTTTCAGGTGGAACACGACAGTGGTGGAGTGGGGGAGGGGGTGGCCACTAATAACACTCAACCGTAGCGCGTTGATTAGCCCTCTATCTATAATCTATTCCAAGATCCCGGGGGAACTACACCCTACAATGCCTCATTAATTAATCCAGGCGACCCTCAAAGACGGTCACGCCCATGACACTTGAGAGCCATGTCGCGAACGATCATTTTTAAAGAAGGCGACTAGAAAAAGTTACGCGGATACTATGGCAGTGGAGCCCTTATGGGATCCCAACTAATCTTTGGGTCTGCCTACCTACATTGAAGTGAAACCATTTTATGTATTGTTGGGATTTATGTTTATAAGAGAACGATTTTATTTTAAAAAGCTGCAAGAGTTTGGGCGAGAAGTGGTTGTAAACAATGACACAAACTGTTTTTGTATTGTTTGTAAAATACGCGATACAATTGAAATATAAAAACAAAAAAATTAAAGCTAAGGTCCCAATACTTAATAATACGTTAAACATTATTTGAACGAAATTATTTACAAAAAAGCAAGAATTTCACAATCACATATAAAAACCGTTTTTTTTTAAATCTTTATGCATGAAAAAAAAAGATATTGCAGACTGAAGACATAATACAAAAAATCCCAAATTTCAATTAACTAATATCTAGAACAATGCAGATTTTGATGTATCAGCATTAATTAATATCGGATTAGACTCGTTTTTAACCTAGCCGTACCGATGGGGTTTATAGGAAACCCACGTTTTTAATTTTTCTCGAATAACTCATTTCAAATAAATCCTGCATGTCACAAACTTTTTGTATTTATTTAAAATAGTCAAAAGAATAAATATTATATTGTATATAATCATTGATTTTTATTATCTACAATTGCGAAAAAAATAAAATCATTAATATTCGCTTTTGTTGCCACGGACGTGATGTTTTTCTCGCTCGCATCCGGTACGATGTGCCAAGTGCGAGTGAAACGTCGTACTAGTGGCACGTGTGCCGTGAGGGATCGGTTAAATAAACTGAACGATTAAATTTTAGATACATCCATCTGTGCCAAAAAATTAAGAACCAAGTAGACTTGGTAAAATAATCATACATTTTTGTTTTTAATTTACCGTTTTTTAACCATATTAAATTTTCCATTGTATGATTAAAAAAGCATAAGAAATTAATTAGGGATATAGTGTAAGCGCAAACATAATTGTGATTACATTTGACCATGTCGATGTCGTTAAGTACAGGAAAGGTCTCAGTGCTAGGGCTTAAATTGGCGACTGTACAAACACTGGATGGGACTGCGTAGGTGGCAAGGGGTGGAGGATGAGAAAACAATATTCATTAGTATCCTAAGTGCAAAGTTAAGCATTGCACCCAGAAATGGATATTGTCAACATTTATCTGTGTACCTATTAATATATACATACGGGGGGTTGTAGCTTTCATTAAATATACACGGCACAGAACCAAAACAAGATTAAAATTGTGCCGTACACAAACCACACCTATTGCTATCGAATGTCTTTCACGATTAATCCAATACAAAGGGGTTATCAATAAAACGTTTACTTGGAACGAACAACATAATAAGCAAAGAAACCACTAATTACTGAGATATTAGTTAGGGAAAATCTTTGATAATAATCTTTTGATGAGAGCAACTTTTGAAGAAAACAAACGCGCGATCCGAGATTTTGTCGAGCCATAATTCAATTAACCTACAATGTTAAATTTGCATGAGTTTCAATAAATAGTTTAAAATTAATATTTAGTAATTGGATCGCTGAAACAAATTGGGGGATGGGACGGGGTGCTTGTAGAGGGTTATGGACGTTGTAACAAATTTACAGGGTCGGGTCTTTAGCTAGTAGCCGGATCCGGTAGTTAGATTAAACGTTGTGTGTCCAGCGTAATCCAACAGTAGGGCCAACTGGTAATTGTGTTGCATCTCCATTTTCCGATAGTACGGAACATTTTAAAATGGGGGAGGAAAGGGTTAATGAGTTTATTCAGCGCACTGAGCGGTGGATTCAGTTTGAATTATCAACCACTGGGACATTTTAAAATAATGTCATTATATTATATATTAAATTTATCGTGTGGGATCACCATGTCTTGAGTTGCAAATTGTCTGGGTCGTGTTGCATTCGGTTCGGTCTCAACTGAGAGGTTACGTTGCACTACATTCAAATTTTTAGTGCTCCCAATGTCGAGAAATGATCATAGAGTCAGAATATAAAAATTGCAAAATATCCTGGCGCTGTAAATTTCCGATATTCGCTCGGGCCGGTAATGGCCGCTGCTATATTTACATCGGGCGTTATCAGTGGCGTCGCGCGGCGTCGCCCGGGGCCAGGGCCGCCTTTATCAATGCGCATTTCCCCCGCGTGACGAGGGCCCGACCCTTAAAAACCGACCCAAATGACGTAATTCGACGTCCAAATGATATATAGAATAATATCTAGGGCTTACCCCCACGACTTTCATCTCTGGCCGCATTGTGATTTATCCCTGTGACGCAGGGTTATTGAATCCTCGGAAATTATGTCGCCGGATTATACGCAATCTCGCCATTTTGTAGGTGACCAAAAATTTTAACTTTAAATTTATTTATTATATAAATCTTAATATCATATTAAATTTTCCTTAAAGCTCTTATTTAGATGGTGTTCTGGCAAATATTCTGAATACTGGAAGGACCAGAAATATAAGAAACTGCATTTTTAAAATAGTATTCTTACAATTATCTGCTGCTGAGAAAAACATATAAAAAAGACGATGTGGCGAGGATCCACGGCAAGGATCATCGATTTTAGAGTTCTATAGCATACACTATGTTCACCAGATATAACACCAACATACTTTCATACAAAATTGCTGCATTAAAAATATTTTTCTGTATGTAAAAATATATCATTTCTCATATTATATATATTATAATTTATTTTCCTTAATAATGTATGAATACAACACACTCCTGCTTATCCGCGTGGGATTATTCGTGTATGAATTCAATTCACATATATTTTTTTTATAATTGAAAGATTCGTAGGGGAAGAAAAGGCTGAAACACCAAGATTATTTTTAGAGACAGAGATAAGAAATTCTTGTTGATTATTAGCCAGAAAATTGTATGGATGGATAAATATAACTTTGAACGTTTAGTTAAAAAAAAAAAATAGGTTCCAGAGGGGAGATTTTTTGAAAAGTATGAGGTTTCCACAGATAGCAGTGTTTTAATTTGATAATGCTCTTGTTCAAATGAAAATATATTAAAAACTTCTTTAATAATCGACATTACAGTACTGGCTTTCCAGAAACCCTCTATAACGAGCATAAGAAGGTTAAATGCGATACAAGGACTAACTCGATCTTAGTATAAAATAAAGTCAGTAACACTCATTTGATTGTAGAGGAAAAAAATATCAGATGTAGAAAGATTTGGGAACGAGCGTAAAACAAATTAAATATGTGAACTAATAAAAAAAAAAAAGGTTAGAAAATGTCGATAGATAAAAACAATAAGTGGTTACAAATCAGTTAAAATATTCAAGGTATTCAACATATAAGCGATGAACTTAGCATTTTCAATCTCAATCAAGAGAAAAATACTGGAGATACAGGTAAAAAAGTATTAGTCAAAATACAGCACTACGTTGACACAGTATTGCAGTACATTGACCAATGGGTGTTCGAATTTTTTTTTTTTGAGTCGTGAAGTGATTACATATTATTATATTTTTATATAAGATAATTAATCCACTTTCCCTCATTTCTGAGGATCGTGACCATGTGCATGATTCCCTTTATGGAGGACCATGGTCATGGTTTTCATGGGAATATATAGTGCAGTGGTTTCCCGTTGCCTTCTGCACCGCAGTGATTTTTTATACTGAAGAGCGCTGCTGCCCGCTTCCCAGCTTATATTTTTGTGAAATAAAGGTCGTTAGCCTCCATCCCACCCCTTATTGACCAGCGTCACTCAGAAGTATTCAGAATGGTCACCCATCTGAATACTATCGGGTGTTCGAATAAAAGGATATAATAGCTGATAGGAAAATCCCAAATGAAATTGGAAAATCATTACAGGTTTCTTGTGAGCAAACCAAAATTCCAGATTTTCTTGATAAACGTCTGCTTTATAAATATATATTATAAACCTAAATTTAAAATACATAGTTCCGATTATCTGTGAAGCCCCTCCCCACGATTAGCCCAGATAAAAGTGAATGTACTGAATATGTAATAAAGTATTAAAATGAGTTTACCTAATATTTAATTATCGTTGAATACCTAATTACAGGATAACGAATGCTTAATATTGACCATGTTAAAAGTTTTAGCGTTAGTTTCAGTAAATAAAAAAAAATCTAGATTCGAGAAAAGTTGTAATTATTAATTAAAAACTTACTGAATGCGTATAAATATTAATCTGGCAATTCTGAAATGGCACAAAGGGATTAATCCATTGTTTAATGCAATCTTTAGTGTGCTGTGGGTTCTCCGATGTGGCCAGACCGAGTCCTGCAGGTCTGCGGATGACATCCCCATTACACATGCCATTGTCAGTACTTATTGCACACAAAATGAAAAACCAATTATACGCACTGGGCAAAGTCAAGAGTCACTGCATAAATTACAACGGGGAGGGAGTCCATTGAGGCACACCGATCTCTGAATCGCAAATCCCAGGCCGAAATATTCAAAGCGCAAGTTCCGGATAAAGAGAGGGAGAGACAAATTAATTAAGTTTTCAATAAGATAAGAGGCTCACTCGGTGCAGAGCCTAGGCGATAAATAATGTAGGGAAGTCCCCCGGCCCGGGGACAATAATTAAGTGCGGCGACGACCGGACAAACAGAGTGCGTGCTGATAAACATCTCTAATTGTCTGATAAACAGCGACAACACATAAACAGGCGATGCCTCGCCGCGATAGGGGCGGGTACCCCCGGCCGATGTGTTAATGGCCGACATCAAGGGGGCAGCCCTGAATATTTTATCGGGTGAGACACAGCCCTGGCTCAGTTTTTATGTGGGGCAGGTCTGGGCGAGGCGCACCACACTGTCCTCCTGTGTGTGACATGCTAATACTAATGAGTGTGAGGTTTAATGACAATGACTCGGGAATAATGAGGATTTGACCACCTGAAAATATTTTTTTAATTAATGTTGTAAGGTGGGGTTTTCATTTCATATTTGCATAAAAAGGTATGAAATAAAAAGAATTTTTTTAACTCGTAAGCTTTGGCTTTAACTCGTAAATTTCTAGATTCCACGTACAATATCTTGTTTTTAGTGAGAAAAAATAATTATTGTATTTTTTTGTAAAAAATACGATATTTCTTGAAGGTTTGTCGAACTTTTCTCAGCACAGTGATCAATAGATGGTCACTTACAAATTTGAGAAACTGGAAAGTTATAAAAAGTTATAAAAATGAGTCTCAAGAGATTTGACGAGAAATTTGGAATCTTAGCTTCCTGAAATCCTTCAAATTGCTTTTCAGGCATGCATGTGGCTAATCCTGCCTTTATAATATTTTTTTAACATTAAGTCATACCATTATTCGGCGATAAATAATATTAAAACAAAAAAAATTATGACATTACTAGAATTTTTCCACAACTAAATCAAAAGGTTAGGCATCACTGGCCAATATAATGCGATAATGATTATTTTTTTAATGTAATTTACGATATTCAGACATAATTCTTCACCTCGTATTGTAATTTAAAAACACATTCAGAGATTGTGAAGTAATTTTTTAACTTTTTCCACTCTGTGAGCCAGACTTTGCCTAAAAGATTCTTTAGCAAAACAAGATAAACCACGAATAGACTATTTCTTATTCATTTTACCAATGAAAATCTTTTTTACATGTTCGTAAAATACAATTAATGAGCGTAGTACGTAGATTCGACCAAAAATATTCAGAGTAGAAAAGGTTAAATACATTTTGATTAAAGGTATCAAAACTTTTACTATGCGTAACATAAATATTAATAATTATTAAATTGAATCAATGAGGATTTTCCTGTTATTATATGTTTACTCAGCCAACAACTATTGTTCAACACGTGTATTTGATAATTTTCTAATAACGTAATAGCAATAATTCATATTTTATAGCGTTTAAACGTTTCATTAATCCAATATTGCCAGTAGCGAAATTGAATTATTTCAAACGTACGTACATAGGATCGTTAACTGTATTAACGCGAGCAATATATCATGTCTTTTACAGGCAATTATGAAAACTATACGCACGAGCGTCATACGGCAGCAATAATAGATTACTGAGGTATTAATGTGTAATAATAGGAAAATTAACTTCAGTTACATTGAGGAAAAGTTTACATTAATTTCAGTTGTAGTAACTGGCGACAGTAAGGTGAACACAAAGTCCACAACAGTCTTTGGTTAGGCTACGGCATTACACGCATCTTCAAAGAGCAAAATGCCACATAAGCAAGCATCGAGGGCGTGGATGTTGAACGATCGAAGAATATAGACAAAGCCAAGGAGAGTGCTGGTTGCCACAGGGGCAAGCCACCTTTGCTGCATTATTCACGTCATTCATAATAGATAGACAGGTGGTCGGGGGTGGGGCGGGTAGGGCACAATGGACACACATACCTGATGCAGAACATCACCCCAGGCCATTCATCCGCCTTCAGAGGACGCAATTGCGTAAAGCCGCAAGCGGAAATCCTCGATGCGAACCGCCAAAGCTCGGGGGCGAAGGGCGTGGGGGTGTTGAACTACCCTGCCCTCAGTATCCCGCAAGGATACGAGGGTTGCATTAAAAAACGGTTTGCACAACGGGCAATACAAATTGTATTGACCGCCAAGGTTCAGAACGCCCGTTCGATCATGATCCGGAACGAAAACGTAGACTGCCCTTCACTTTGATACATGCTAGGCCCTAGGAACAAAGCGGTGATAAAGTATATCACATTGATAAAACTGAAAAATATATTTTTTTTAATAATATACGATTTTTTAACTATTGCTTAACCGAAGATAAATACCTTATTTCTATTCAAGCTCGAAAGTGAATTTTTCAGTGATTCTGACGAACTATTTTTATTCACTTCAATAAATAGAGCCGAGATAGGAAATCGAAATAAGCTGCTCTCATATTTTAGAGATTTGCAAAATATTTGTGCAAATAATATAATAATATAAGTTGAAAATAATAGTGCAGAGTGTTCAATTTATCCATTTACGCAGTATTTTATAACTTGTAACTTATCTCTTGAAATTGTATAAAATATCTTTACATACATGGTTTCCCGCGGGACGTATCTATACGGGGTACTTCACATGAATATCCTAATTATACTTACTTGCAATTATTTTAATCTGATAAAATATAAAATAACCAAATAAAGTGCTTTTGCTTATAAATAGGTTGATGCAAAAGTTCTAACGTTTTTGTATGTCGTTTACGAAATATATTTTTCTATAAACTGATTCCATTGTGCAAAACTTTCTTTCTACTTTTAATTCAGTAAAGCCTGGCTACCGAGAGGTAGAAAATTTCCATTGACTTCATTGCATACTTTATATATTGGATTGATGCAAAGCTTTCTTAAAAGCAAAAAATGTATTATGGGAAGTTTTTACCTGCTCTATTTCATCAGCATTTTTTCCCAGCCATGGAAATAAATGATAATCAGAAGTAAAGTCTAAAGAATATGGTGGTTACTTTATAACATTTAAATTCAATTAATTGAGATTATATTGATATTAGAGCTTATGTTCGTGATAAAACACTTCCACTTATAATTTTAAAATATTAAACGTCAAAATGAGTTATATTCGATTTGTGTCACGTGTTTCCAAGTCATATGATCAGTTATATGACATGGGAATTTTATTATATCCAGTGGTATTGCCTGTAGGTGGCATGCCAATTTGTTCGATAATGTTAACAGCGACTAAGCTAAGTTATTAGTCGGATAGGTGTTCACCAAAAACTATGAATTCAGGGAATTCTTTATAACACTGGCCAAGGAAAATTTAAGAGAAAGAGACCCATTACCTCAGCATGCTTTAAAAAAAATACTTATTGGGCAAATTGGAATTAATTTTATTATTTAATACCATCTATCCTTCGTTAATTAAATAATATAAATTTCAATCCAACTATAAATAATAATAAAAATTGAATCATCGAATATCGTAGTCAAATAAATAAATAATACAATATTATCTAATACTCATATAAGTATAAATAAATTAAATTTTCGTGTATATTACAACATTTAATTTTCATCACTCATTTAAATATACAAGGAGAATGTGATACGTTATAACGTTTAATTAAATATTGTTCTACATAATTAAATAATGCCGAGAACACGATGATTGTATTAATTTCGCTTAGCTTCTAAACTATCCCATTTGCGGCATACTGAATAATTATTTTCAGTGTATGGCATAAAGCAATGAAAATGTAAATTAAACTATGAATACCTTGGTATCCATACCCGCACCGTGTACGTAGACGCAGCTAAACAAAGTCATTGTGTCCCGGTGTGTTTACTTAACGTCGCACAACACGTAAATCGACAGGTCGTTCATCATTAACTGTTAATTAGAGCCGGGGGGAGGGGGGGAGGGACGGGGAGGGCGGTTGAATATTTGAACGCAATCTCCGTGCAAAATTGATATTAATAATTTATTAACCGGCGATGTGATCCTCGAATTAGCAGTCTATCATTAGTATGCAACGCCACGAGGTTGTCGCGAAAACTGAAACGCGCCGATGAGGGGGGAAGGGGGACGCCACCGTTTCCATTGTATCGGAAATGCATCAAAGGGCTGTCTTGACACGTCGCCGATCGAGGGTTAAATCAGGGATCCCCAACCTTAACCCCCGGCCCCTGCGCCCCTTCGTCATTAAACTAATTAACCTCTTTAAAGGTTGTCAAATGCGGCGACTGGGGCCCTTAATTACAAAACTGAGCCCCCCGCTTCCGCTGTTTGGACGCGGCCCTTTCATCAGCCGTACTATTTAATAATCATTAGTATTCTAACATCAATCATTTACAGGGTGCCGTTTTAATTAGTTCCCCGCGTTAATTGAATTACAGCAGCATACACACCCTGTAGGCATACGTGTGCACTTATCCAAGAGCTCATGCTAAGTGCCGTTAAATATACATAATGAGCAACGGGATGAGGGGATTGTGAGGATAAAAGAAAGGCTACATTGTGCTGAAAAGACTGATGGTGCTTCGGGATTTATTCGAAGACTATAAGGAAAGCGAGCAGCACGTCATAAATTTATAGGTTTTATACCAAAAAGTTTATTTTATGACAATGTGAAATTTTAAAGAGTCAACATTAACCATTCAAGGGTCATAAACGTTTAAAACAGTGATTTTCAACCCGGTGAGGATAACATTTCAATTTTAAAAAAAAGTTAAGTCGAAAAAAAAGACAAAGAAATTTGGGTTTTACGCGAATTTCTTAGAATATCAAATATCTATATTTGTAGTAGCGGCTCGTGGGCAAAAAATTTGGGGGTGGTGAGGAAGGTTTTTAAAATATACATTTTTAAATTATTAGTCACTCAGTATGGATAGTGCGGGACTGCTCCGAGTCGCAGCGTTTCATAGTGCTTAGTAGCGAAACCCCCCACCCCCTCTGCACGAATATACGACGGTGGTAGCGCTGACGAACAGACAGAGCTCTTGCCCTACACCTTTCATTATAACTTTAATTTACAGTGAAACCCGATATTTACGTTATTTTCTTACAATCGCGTTTAATTTTAGTAAGCTTTTCTAACCGCGAATCTACGTTTTCCTCCTAATTACGTTTATTTTTATCAGTCCCTACAAAAAATATATTTATCCTCAATTTGCTTAGCTTGCTACAGCTTCGCAGTGTATGCGGACGGGCCGTCTCTATATGTTTGTATCTTTACTGTCAGATATAAATTAATCCGTTTCTTAGATGGCCAGATCTCAAATGTAAATTGCTGTCCGCTTTACTAAATATGGGTTACATAAGAAAAGAAATACATTATTTATTTATCATAATTAAAGATGAGATAAAAAGTGCTGAAAACCACTAGATTAATGTATACATTTTGCCATATTATGAATATAAAATAAATCTTATAATAAATATGTTTTAAAGGAAAAAATAAAACACGTGAAATAAAATATTCTAAAATGTTTTTATCAAGATCTGGCGAAAGTGTCAAAGTTCTATAACTTCCTTAGTTGCAAATCCGATAGCTTACAAACACGTAGTTTAACCCTTTGTACTCGAATGCCGCCTGAGAAGCGGCATCGAAGTTTTCCGTATCACTCGAATGCCGTATTATTTATAAAATTATTATTTTAGGTTTATAATATTTACTATATTTATAAACAATAATAATATTCCACAAATCCAAACTAATAATTTATTAAATAACACGTGTACCTCAACAAACATTGAGGACTTCAAAAAGCTTCGAGCGCAAAAGCTCGTTCTCTTCTCTAAGGCGTTATCTGCTTTTAACGAGTCACGAGTGACGAGTAACGAGCGACCACACACGCACACCTATAAAGATATACACAGGCATACATATGCACATCTGCCCTAAACGAGTCTCAAGTAGCCGGTCGCAAGTGATTATTAGCCCTGTCGCGCAATAGCAATCCTTTCATCATGGGAAAGACCTCCTCAGAGAGGGGTCCCCTAGAAAGAAGGAAGAGGAGCGAAAGTATCGAGACTAGACTGATTGTTGGTCAACAGATTAGGGTTTTCCTTCCCAGGGTATACTGGCTCTGTGGTGAGAAATCCGTTAGAGACCAGATTTATTTATGCACACAAGGATGTACACCAACATCTACATATTTTTGCACTGTTTTGTTGGGTATTAATCAAGTTCAATATATATATTTTTAAAAGATAAAATAGTTTGTACTTCGATCCTTTGTACTATTTAGGAACAGTTGTATGAAAAAATACTTTTTTCATACTCAATTTTAGTTTCATAAATATGTATATAAATATTACTAAATGGGCGTACGAGATTATTGAAATAGTGATACAAATGTGCACGTATTCTGAAAATATACGTATATTGAAATAATACCCGAGGGAAATTAAATGTCATAGAAAGTAAGCGTAGGTATTGATAATAATTTAAAAACATTGCCATATGTAAATATAATTTATATACGAAAATAATCCCACGAAGGTAAATATTAAAAAGAATCCAATCACTCGTTTTAGGGATTATTCCCAATGTATTGATTTTTTTATATACTGCTTCGAACACAAGCGGATTATTAAAAGCCACCCTACAAATTCTTCATTCGGAATTTCACTACGAAAAAAATTCGACAAAGCAATATTAGCCTCTTTGATCTTTGGCATAATAAAAAAATGTATATGCCTCCAATATAAAAGGAAAAATTAACGCCCGGAGCTTAAAAAATAAACGAAAAAAATTAAAAGTGAAAGAACAACGTTTAAACGCAATGGACATCAAAAACTGAAATATCGTATTCGGAGCGAATGTTTAAATTTCGCGTCATAGTTTTCAATTAAAAGGGAATTTATGAAACAATGACGCCAAGATTTTGCATAAAAGGATTTTTGGGATCGCGACTTCCATTAAAATTTTAATGTAATATTTAGGAGGGGGGTGGCGAATGTAAAACAATATAAGCGCATAGTTTAATTAAATTGAAACAAGCAGCGGGGTTCATTAAACCCGTGAAACAAACTAAGCCTTAATTGGCAATAAGGTGTGGCCCGGGTCTTTGGATGTGTAGACACTAAAGAAATAATATAATTATTTTTTTTAATATGTGCGTGCGCACATTTTGCGCCAAAAAAAATATCACCGTTAATTGCTAAACGAATTTAACCCTTACACGATTTCCAACGAAGGGGGGTACTAATCGTATTCCAGCACAATTTGTTTTACTTTTACGGTCAGTGATCTGCGAAATTCAAACTTGGAAAAATCGTTAATTTCAGTGAAAATTCGTTTAAAAGCATAAAATTAAGCAGCATTTCGTTAATGAAACGAATGTGTGCTCGCATATGTGGAAAAAGGGGTAGATTTTATTAGAGAATTATTTATTTAATATACAGTCGCTTTCGGTGTTTGAAAAAATATAATTTTAAATAAAAATAAATAGTTTTGATGATATAAATAGCAGAGATTGTCGATAGCGCTTCCGCTTCTTGCCAATTATCATAAATTCTTATGCTCAATATCGAACCGTGCGCAATTATACATTTGCAATAATAGGATTTGATATTAAGCCGCTCTCCTGATATTTCATCCTATTGATAACACAGTACCTCTGGGATAACAAGGCTGGATTATTCATTTCGACGAAAGATTCCGCAGCAGAGAGAAAGGGGGCGATCGAGACGGAGAGGGAAAGGGAGACGGAAAACCTTCAAATTAATCTTGACCGGGCCGGTATAAGCGGATCTTGCGCATTAAACCGTGGATCGATATTATTCAAATTGTTACGTGGCTATCCATTTATCTGTCAAAGTGGCCATGGTAGTTACGCCGGTCCAGCTCCAGTTCAAAGGAAACTCGTTAGCGTGTAATGATTGATAAGTACGGATGTAAATTGCAGGAGCGAGGTTTTGGCAAAATCGCAGTATCAACATTGTACAATGGGAATCAAATAACATACAGATCTAACGAGATGAACAATGAAGCTGAATTAAATGAATAACAGAGTGCAAAACAAAACCGTATATAGAGCGGTTAGACAAAAAGGATATTATGGATCTATTAATAAATAATTTCTAATGAACTAAATATTCGGGACTTTTTATATTCGGTATGCTTATTATGAATCTTCATATTAATATGAAAATTTACAATTCTGGATAGTGTAAAGCTGTTAGGGACAAATATGGTCAGAATAAGGTAGCGAAAGATATTGCCGTTTCGTCAATAAATTATGAATTTTCTCAAATTATGTTATTTATAGGAGAAGGGTTTGCATATTCAAATAATAATGATGTAGAAGAGTAGTTTACTAACTTATTTAATCATGTTTTAATATCTGAATCGGACAATGAAAGAGAAATTGTTAATTATTGACTAAAAATATAAGACGATGCTCTCCAGCTGGCTGGAAAATTAGAAACATTGTGTTAAAAATTAATCCAAATGTAGAACGTTCCCTCAAATTACAAAGAGACTTAAAATAAATTTGTTAATAAAGATTTTCTAATACAAAAAAACTATACAAAATCAGGGGCGTACGGTGGTGATGATGTTGGGTGTGCTGAATATGGACAAAAAATACAGTTTTTTTTAATGAATATAATTATTTATACATTAATTCTATTCTTCGTTTTGCGACACAAATTTTTCAATGGAACTATCGTAAAGTGTGCCTTTCTGTTTTAGTTCTATGAGTATTTTTTCTCCATTGATATTACTTCAAGTCCACCGCACGCCACTGTTCAAAATATTAAATTTTTTTTGGCTAATATTTTTTTTGTACATATTTTTTCCGCTAAAAGTGGATTGTATAATTATTGAAATTATGATGAAAATTATTTCAAACAAGTAAATAAGAATGGTTAGAATATTAGAAAACAGCATAAAAAATGAGGATGAATACATTATGTTTGTTTTATAAATTTTAAATTACAATTTTTAATATTTTTTTTATATTATAACTGCCGCCTTTTACGCGGATTTTTAAAAACGTATCTTCAATTTTATTATGAAATCAATGAGTTTCCTAGGTTTTATATATCCTGGAACGTAACTTAACTTATGCATTTGTATGACGTATCTATCGCGTAAATCTGAGATGAGTGTATATGTAAATTTTGACTTGGGATTTCAGTATTATTATAAATTTTAATGATCGACACAAAATGACACAAATTCAAAGAGCAATAGCATCTTTATTATCGATCAGATACAAATTGCCTAATTTAAATTTTGGCCCATTAATAAAGAGATATCATCTTATCGAAATACATAAAAAATACATCTTCTCATATCATCATATCGCAGCTCAAGACGGGTTTTGGCATCTACTTTAATTTGAGTCTGGAAAGGACCATACGCTCAGCGAGTGAAATAAATCGTGCTTGGGAAATGTTTTGAAATTATTGTGGTGTAATGGTCACAGAGAAATTTTGTAATTATCACTAGACTGCATTGAATAAAGTAGAAAGATTGAATGACTTAGAAATGTTCTATTTATTAATTTCTTACCGATTTTTGTATTATTTTGAAAATATTTACATATATTACACATACTCCATGTAAGTATTGAATGTATGTTAGTATCCAAATATGTATTAATACAAGTCAAATATAATTTAAATATGAATATTATGACAATTTTCCATGAAATATTTCATTCCCATTTTTATTACACGCATGCACGATACATTAAACATTATGCTTACGCGTTGACATTTAATATAAAATTTTATGAGCAGGTGTATAAATTGAGAATAATTTATATTTAATTTCATAGCTGAGGACAATTTAAATTTTCATATATTTTTCAGTATCTCAATATTCGACGTAAACAATTTTCATTCCGAATAAAATAAAACAATGAGAAGAGTAACTGTTTTCTAAATAAAGACAGTAAAAAAACATTTGTGTATTTAAAACAACCGGATATCAATAAATCTTCATTTGCATCAAGCCAATGTTGGAGGCATCGCATCCGGTTAACTCTCGAAATTGGCTTTTTCACGCTCCAGCCAAACCGGGATCGAAATAAACCTGCATCTTAATTTCGCGGATATTACAAATTCAGAGCCATTGTTTAATTTAATCTAGATTCCTTAAATTGCTAATTTTGCAAATGGCAGATTGGACCCACCCTCCACTCTTCCGGTGGCTCGTTCCGGGCGCCTAGTGCGCAAAGCACACATTCGGGGGTACAGAGGGAAAAAAGTTAAAATTGGGCGTGGAGGGTGACTTGTGTAACTGTAGTGAAGTTTGGGCCGCGACTTGTTTGGTATGCAAATGAGGAATCAGCCCCCGTGCCCCCGCCGACGGCGACGCCACGGACGCCAACGACGACGGAAGGAAACGCTCGCCCGGCCCTCGCAATAAGTCCGCCGTAATAGAATACCGGCAAAATGTTTTAAATATTGAACGAGTTATTACCTCGCCGTGTCTAGACTGTTTTAATTAAAGTTATTTTTACATAATTACTCGCTTCAGAATCTTAGCACATTTAGCGACTCGCTTCAGTAGGACATTCGCATTCTGCTGCTAACAGTGCCAACCATCAATCACTTCTCTCCCTTGCAGTGACTGATACTTTTTTTGTTTCATTTCAAGAACCGTACTTTTCTCTTTAACTCTTTTTGTTATATCTCTAATTACAGATGTGAACATTAAAAAATAATAAAGGCAGTATTTTAAATAGATTTAATTTTCTAAATACTACTGTCTAAAATATAATAGAATTATAATATCCCTGACGATAATTTTATCCGGGTAAAAACTGCTGCATTGATCTAAAGAAATGTTAATCCGATGGAGTATGGTCGGGGTATATGATGGATAAAAACCTACTTTCATTGTATTAGGTATCACATTGTCGTGTTACCCTTTTCCACTCAGGGTATTTTTGGTCGAATCTACTATTTACTCCCATTAATTGTATTTTACGAATATATAATAAAAAGATTATCATTAGTATAATGAATAAGAAACATCTATAGATCTAATATCCTATTTAATAAAAGTCATTTTTTTTATATAAGAAATACAAAAGAAACGTGGGGAATTTTTTTGCTAAAAAATCTTTTGGGCCAATACGTCTGGCCCACAGAGTAGAAAATGTTTAAAAAAATGTTTTCTCTATTGAATATTCTTCCAAGAATCGCTTCTTTGAATCGTTTCATCTTATCACGATATAACTGTTCCGTTATTGCTTGGCCATTTTAATAATTTTTATAATGAATAATTCCTTTGTAATCCCACCACACAGGCAAATGATCTGATTTAGTTTCAGTTTTGGCGTTGCGAGTGCTACCTACCCTATATAGTAAGCCATATTTTTGCGACATTGGTTCGAGTACATGACATATTTCTTACAAGATTAAATGTTAAATTTTCCACTCATTTTATTAATTCTCTGACACAATAAAACCCATACGGATTTCATAATTTAAAAGATGCGATAACACACCGTTGTTTATGAATCTTACCAATTATATTTTAATATAATGTTTTTCCACTCTAGAACTAGAGTATCCGTCTGTATCTGCTAGTTGTAGAATATATTTGCTAAATTTGCTACAACTTCAATCAGTTTCGCTTAATTTTACATTTTCATCACCCTTTCACATCGAGGTTTATTTTTAAGGTCCCAATTTCCACTTTGAAAATGTTTGAACTATTTCTGACTGCCGAATAGTCAATATGTCTCTGTGAATATCACATTTTTTTTATGCAGTCGCTGTATCAGTTTTTTTGATGAAATTCGTATAACATTCGTATCCGACACAAATCATCCCACTTGAAATAGTGCATTTTTTTTTATGTTCTGCTTTAGAAGTCCTCCAGCCAATAGCAAAGGAAATACGTATAAATATATTGACAACGACAACAATTTTCGGTGGGTACCTCTTATATATTTTTATATATTATGTTACTTATACAGTAGCCAAATCCCAAGAAATATAAATAAAATAAAGGAACTAATAGTAATTTACTCTTGTTATATGGCAGAGGATGAATAATTTTAATAATTATTCGTAATTTAACATGGTGTGATTGTTAAATAATTATTTATTAACTTTTTGAGTGAAAATTATCAGAGATTAATTGTGACATGTTCTGTGATTTTGAAAAATAGTTAAGTAACATTGCCATTTCAATAGTAATAACAAATATTTTTTTGTTTACAAATTGGGACGAATCCCCTGAACATCCATCGGTAATGCAACCAATAGACATAGGGGTGATAAACAATTTGTAAAAAGGAAAATAAGAAAAATACACACTGGAATTAAAGTTTTTTTTTTACAATTTCCTTTCTGGCCAAAGATTGTGCTTATTGTCAGAAATTTAAGGAATCGTTTATTTTTTTATATTCATATGTATACACTGTATAATTCTATACATTTTTTTATTATTTTAATAAAGTTTAGAAACATACATGTTTTTTTTATTTTACCCTAAACTTCACTTATTAGATACAAGTGCTTATTTTAGGCAAATTTTAGCCCCATGTTTCTCAATTAAGTGGAATATAATATACTATTAATACATAAACACTATTTTGACGCGTTTAACTAGTTTATTGTTAACCACGATAACGCAAGAAGTCGAGGGTTAAAAATGATTTAGTATATACCATCTAAACCTTTAGCTGCTGCGAAGTTTCTTGCGAGTATAAAAAAGAACGATATATCGTTATCAACAGTCAAAGGGTTAGAATGGAAAAGGACAATGGTAAGTTATGTTAGATAAGTACAACTTTACATACTTGATGAAGCAGGGTTTTTAAAATAAAAAAAATTAAAAATAATGTCTTACAACCCCTGATTTAGACCATCGCCGGATTATATACGCCATATTGTAATTACACAATAATAACTTATACGAATAAATAAAATTATTTCTGATATCGAATCGAACACCTGAACCTTTTCACCTACCCCAATACGGAATATATTAATATTTTCAGGGACTACTCCCGCGTTGCTTTCACGCCAGAATTAGTTAGATAGGCGCACGGTAGCAATATCCCAGCATACTTTTTCCCATTCATCATCATTATGAATTGTTAAGCGAGTTCAACACCTGCGTTCAGCAACACGCTATCTAGCGCGCTGGCTGCATTTAGCACACGCCATTAAATTGGACATTACCATAATCTTGTTTAGTCTCCGCCTATACCCCCTTTTTCGGCTCGCAAATCTCTACACACCCACCATCCGCACTAATCCCGGCCCGCCGTATCGTCTGGATTTAATGGCGGCCCGAGAATCGACTCGCGGTATAACCCACATTTTCCACTGGCGAAACTTAAGTTTTCAATCCCGGAGCACTGAGAAAGCAATTTAAGTTTGATTTTAACGAATTTAGTTTAAGCTTTTTTATGGCCGCCGAACTTCCGCCTCGTTAAACACCGGCCCTCCCGGATCTATGTGGAAAATCAATCACGCGGTCGTAACAGTGTGCTTTCAATTTTCACTCTGATGCCTCGCGAGGATAAAGCCCGTATCCAAATTGGACGTGACCTTCCGTGGTAACAGGGTACCCTGTCTATTTTACAGTACCCCTATTTTAAAGAAAACACCAAAAAGTAGATAATTTCAAATTAACGTTGATTTAATAAATACGCCCAAATTAAAAATCTGCGCAGCAAAAAAAAATAGCCATGCATGAATCACGAAGCTATAAATTTACCAAATAAAATTGCATAAAAATATTATATTTGCCCCAGATTAGTTAAAAATTGTAATCGGCCCGCATTAGGGCCACTTCAATATGCAAAGCGGCATTCGAAATTACCACTTCCCGCCGCAACTTTCCGATTTCGCGACCTACAATCGTGAAATTTGGTGTAGCGCAAAAAAATACGAGTGGAGAAAAACAAAAAAAAGCGAAGTCATTAAAAAAACTCGTTTAATTTTCATTGGGTGAAGTTATGCGGAACATTTAAAGCGGGTTGATTAAGCCACCGCCCGGGGGCATCTATAATAATATGCCTCGGGCGGAGTCCTGGATGTGTGCAGGACAAAATCGAAAATTAAAGCGCAGGTTTGTCGAGATAGTATGGCGGGGATGGCGAAATGTTATTCGCGGTACTTGCGACCTTATAAATCCCCCGATACACGAAACGAATATGAAACGAAAACAAAAAAAAATATGGCTACAAACACGAAAATCAACGATTCTAAATACTTCAATTCGGTATTAAAAAAATAGAGATAGTAAGAGAATAATATTTCGAACCAGCGAAACCGGTATCACAGCCGGATGTGTGAGAAAATGTTGAGGGTCTATGAAATTTTATGAACGGGTTGGAAAGTTTTCACGAAATTAGTGGCTCTTTTCGATAAATTTATAAATAGTAAATTCGTTCAGAATGAAATTTAGTAGTCCAGAATAAAGTTTTATAGAAAGGTAGTTTAGATATATTTATACGATTTATCGTACTTTTAGTGTATCCTATTGATCGTATCGTATGTTTTCGAGATACACTAAGATTACTTTGATAGGATTATTTTAAAAATTAAAAACGCAAATTTTAAATTATTTAAATCACTTCCAGCAATGCGGATAAAATAACCCCCATATAACACGTAAAATTATTAATATTGTATAAATTTTTAAGTTAATTCAAGCACAATTAAATTTTATTAAAAATTAAACATACGTGTGTCACACAATAGAAATTAGGGTTTCTTTTATCATTACTACAAATAAACGTAAATGTTTTTTTGGTTAAATGATATCATTTCTACTCTCTGAAATATTTTTATCATTTTCGCCTTCAGACTTCTTTCTAGTCGAGCCGATGGGATTCCAGTTTTTGATTTTTCTAGTATAATTATTTTGTCACAAACTTTTTGTATTTGTCTAAAAAATTCTAAAATATAATTATTATAAATTATAATTGTCCTTTATTTTCTGCAATTGCGAAAAAAATAAATAAACACAATATTTACTTTGGATGCCATGGACGCGATGTTTTTTCACGCTCGCATCCGGTATGATGTGCGAAGTGCGAGTGAAACATACACTTGATAGGTGTGACGAGAGCTCAATCTGCGGCGGGACATCGCTGAGCGCGATTGATTAGTTAAAAAATCCAAAATATTGACCTAATTATGGAGCTTATCATGAATAACTATTTTTATACTCAAAATAATCCATTTAAAAAATAAATGTCGAGATATTGATGAAAAATTCGTCAAAATCATGACATAAAATGCTCGGGGTTTTTGAGATATCCCCTTTTTGGATGACGCGATTGTTTTCGAGCCACGGATGGGTTAAAAAATCTATACTTGTTTGGTATTCATCAAAGCAATTTTGAGGCTCACTTTTGCATTTTAGGCTTCTTTCAGTGGATTCAAAAAAATATTGTCTATAAAAAAAGATATTTTGTGTGTTAGAGCATAATCGTGTTATATGAAGGTTTACCCCAAATGTATTTAACCTATTTTTATGTGAATGTTTTGCATTATTTTATATTTTTTAAAATTATTTTGAAAATCATATGAACTTGACAATATAATTACAATTAGAGATGTAACAGTGAACTTAATGCTAGAGAATTATATATGTTGAAAAAATTTTAGGAGTAGCAAGCATAGAGCATCATTGATTGTTCATATACATGTGACATCAAGTCTCGTGGGGTTTTACAATACCAATCTCGCGGAATCAACTGAAAAAGATTATTTATAGGATTTTCAATATAGCCAGTGAATGTGCAATAAAGAAAATAATAGCCAAGCATACTGAATGGCTTTCCAGCATAGAAGAAATAAATCAAAGCGCCTCAGATTCCGATGATATTGGATTAGCTCCATCTACATACATACACAGACTGAATCTCTATACATACATACGTTGTCAATGATCGAAAATAATAAATAATTTAAGCTAAAATAATTGAGTTGTAATTAGATATGACTGATAATTTAAACTCGTGTGGCTGTGTGGGCGCGCAATGTTGTACGGATCTGAAGAATTATTTGCGTGTATAATCCATATCCAATTCCGCATGTCTGCGACAGATAATTTCTTATAATATAAGGGTGGTCGTTAAAGAGCCAATGATTTGATCCGCAGAGCTGGCGTACTGCTGCTGCCTACTGATAACGCGCCGGACCAGTGAAAACAATTGACTCCGAGCGCATTGTTCCCGGTGTGCGCAGGAATTGTTCGCTAACATTATTCGAATGGATGAAACAGTCGCAAGTCACCCCCCATCCCTATCCGGCTTTGTGACTGTCTGCTCGCGCAGAAAAGCTCCAATGCACATCCGGCGATGATTTTCAATTATGAATCAATCCCGTGTACGTGCAATATTTGCGAACGCGGATTCAATAATCACGAAATAAAGCTGAAAACAATAATGGATTGATTGAAATGGCGAATTAAATATTCGCGAATTGTGCACGATTGCTTTCATGACAAAATGGTTCATCGTTATATAATTTCGCATTTAAATGCTGTGGATTTTTGGCAATTATTTTAAATAAATGTAGAATAAAACAGGAGTGTTTGCGGAAAATATAAGTTTTATATAAAAAATAGTCAAGAAAAACGGCCGGTCTTCGAAAAGAAAATCCTCGATAAAATCTACAGAATTAAAAGTTTTGTAGGTTCCAATAACTAAGCTGTTAGAGCGGGCGAATGAACAAAGAGTTGTAGCTAGTAACGGGCGACAAAGGAAGCACCTTAATAAAAAAGGATTAGGGAAAAACCTTGAAAAGATTGTGAGGTTAGGTCAGAAAAGATTGAGGATGGCATAGATAAGAGACGCTTTCAACATTACCAGGGACATTGCGAATTGGCAAGCATATGTGACGTAATCCAAATATCAGCAATGCAAAGTAGTCAGACAAAGGAACTAATGACGATGCTAATTGTGACTATTAATATCACTTCTATACTCTGCAGTGTTGAGACCCGTGTCATGGTATTAACCTACACTTCCCTCTGAGGTCCTTTACGATGGCACGCACAACAATTTTTACAAGCTAATTTATTTGATCAAAATGTCTAAAGTAGCAAATAACCCATTTGAGATGGGCTTATATCATATATTAGTCAACGTTTTCTATAAAACGCCAAATTTTCAAGGTCAAATTATACATTTCGTAAATATGTAATACATTTCCGCGCGAAATAAAGATCAATACCGTTTCGTTGACAACAAAATATAACACATGCGCGTGAACAAACTAAAAATAGAAGATTATTGAAAATATGTCAAAGGAAAAACGTTTGATGTATTATTTTAGTTCAAGTTATAATATACAAGCTTTAAAAAGCCTAACCTCAAATGTTGTATGTGCCTAGCCTTCTATAGGGCGAAATTCTATATCGTGGACTATATCTTGGCGCTATAGGAAGGTTATTACCTGCTATATTTTGTTGTTAGCCAAAGGACATTGACATTTATTCCGTTCGGCATTGTATTATATATTTGCAAAATATATAATTTGACTTAAAAAATATTAGCATTTTGTAGATAATAGGGATTTAAAGAGAGCGTTATATGAGAGTTGACTGAGAAAATAAAATGATTCTTTGGTTAGTTATATAATACAAAGCTCGGATTTTTTTTTTTTAAATATTATGCCTACTATGTCGGAGGATTATTTAATGATACTTCAAACATTATGAAAACATCAAGTCTAAATAATCTGTATTTACGTATTAAAAAATAATAGCGATGTTAGCGTTTTTATATTTTTATTGTATGAGAAGAAAGATTTTTCTCGGAAAATCAGAATAAGTGAAGGAGCCTATGATATATAGAGAGTTTTATGGACATGTAAGCTACCATAGAGTATCGTACAGTGCTCGTTAGAAAAATAAACAATCCCAGTCGGACATTCGCCATGTTTATAGCGCACAGGCGTAGGACGTTGAAGGACGAAGCACCGGCAAGTCAAACAAAAATAAAAATAGGATCGTTCTCCATTATCGTGATGCCCGTAGGACGAGTCGGTATCATGTTTGTTTCATCTTACATATAAATAATGATAACGACAACGGCAACTTTCTTTGCGCAGAAATGGGAATAAATCGGATTATGTACACACACGTAACAAAGTGTAAAGGCTTTTGTTGTGCGAATGTGTCGCATGCGACAAAAGCGCTCCGCAGCGAATCTGGCAAGCTTTTTTTTCTGCGTAGCAAAATAAATAAACCACACCATTTATTATTATTATTAAAAGCGCGATAATATTAATATTGAAGCGAAAAAAATATGGCTATTTGAACACATCTGTCTGCGAAAATGTTATTTTTAACCAATCGGCGGCTTTATTGGACGGAAAATTTTACAAATAAATCATTGAAATGTACGAAGAGATTTCGCTCGTTTCTTGAAAAACAGAATTTCCCAAGGCACACTTGTCCATTAATGGCAGCCGAAGGCTTTAAAGTTTTACTGGCCCTGAAGCAGTTGTAAGATGGCTCCGGCGCAAAAGGGTAGCGATGGTGGAAATTTATGTGACTTGAGATTCGTTATCGGATATTAGAATATCAGGTCAATGTCTAATTAACTTCCGTTATGAATTTTCATTAAAAAATATTTTACATAAAAATATAACTTTGTTGAATAATAATAATTGTGAAAATGATTTCACGTTGACGCCATTGTTATAAAATTAATTCATAGAAACAACTCTCATAACTGTGGACAGTATGGTATCAAGTTATTATTATGGTCCAGCGAAATACAATTCTCATAAGAGGATTAAATTAGCATGTACCAGCCATTATTATAATTGTACAGAAAAGCGGATGATACATTTTCCTTGTACTTTTATATTTTAAAATCTTCTTTCAAAATTATATATATATCATATAAAATAATATGGATACTTATCTCATATCATAAATTATTCCGTACGTGATAGAAGAAGACTTGCGCAGTATTCGGACCTTATTAAACGCTTTCGATATAATACGATTGATAAATTGTGACATATTCCTGTATAAATAACACGATTTTAGAAAAAACAACCAATTAAAAATAAAATATTATCGAATCTGAACAATACACTAGTAGATCTGAAAGATTTTAAAAACACTAAGGTTGACATATTAGTTTTACAATAAAACATTACATCTTTAATCTAGCAAATCGACTAAGGAATACATGTCGTGGTATTGGTGGAGAAGGATTTGATGACCTAGATATTTATGATACCGAAGAAATATTGGAGAACCGACTTTTAACAAAGAAAAACTAGTCGCAGTTTTTACATTAAAAACAATAAATTAAGATTTGGGATTAGCTAATAAATTAGAACATATTTTTTTCAAAAGAGCTTGCATCCTTATCACGAAATGCATAATGATTTACACACTAAAAGGAGTCAATCACAATTACGGAGTTTAAAACCTAGTCAAGCCAAAAGGGTGGGTCTATTTGGGACCCCAAGTTTGTGATTTTTCTGGAATAACTCTTTTAATATAAATTATAAATATAACAAACGTTTGTATTTGTTTAAAACGTCTAAAGAATACATATTATATATAATCAATGACCCTAATTGTACAAAATTGCGAGAAAAAAAATAAAAACAACAATATTCGCTTCTGTAGCCAAGGGCGCGGTGATTTTTCTCGCTCGCATCCGGTACCCTGTGCCAAGTGCTAGTGAAATGTACATACTAGTGGCACGTGCCGCGAAAATTTGGTTGTTGTGGCACGTCATATTGATTAGAAGAATAATCCATAAAATCATTAATATTTTCATTCTTAGAATAATCCATTTTTTAAAAAAATCGTCTGAAAGTCTGGTCTTTCGATAGTAAAAACATCGAATACATGTAGTTGAAAAAAAATAAAGTATATGATTAAACTTTGATGTTTTTTTTATGAACGCACATGTATGAACTTCAAACCTCGTATAACACGAATTTGGATTACACGTTTTATTCAATGAGCATCTTATGTAAACTACTAAAAAACGATATTTTGCTAGTTTTCAGCTCGGTATGCACTTGGATGAGTGGATGATTGACGTAGCGCGGTTAGCGCGATGAATATCGATTGCAGCATCAGAGCCCCCGTCGCCGTAGACATTGACACGTTCCGGATAAAGCGTTGCAAATCGCGCCCGGTAATGGAAAGTATTGGCATTCAAGTGAGCAGCCATCTCATTGCAGACTGTTATGTCTGCATCGGCAAGGAGTGAGATGGGGCTAAGGTTCGAGGACCACCATTGTTAGCCGGGAGTATAGAGTCGCCGAGGGACGTGTCCGCGTTCCCAAGTGCGTATGGAAATGTTAAATGCGCGCACGGCCTTCTTCTTCTTCGCGGAGGGTGGAGTGGCATATTTTATTCAGGGTGATTCTTAAAAAAAAAACAGAAAGATATATCCATTCACATGCGCATCGTTAATATTATTGGTTGATAAAACTAAAAAATAACGAAAATTATGCAAACTAAAAAAATAAAAAAAAGTCGGCTTAATTCTTATTTTGTTAGATAAAAAAACACTCTGTAGATGAAGTGTTATACACTTAGGCCCATATATCGGTGCTGAAAGTCAGACAAAAGGACGTAAAACGCATTGTGCATTTTATAAACCCACGATACGAGCTGGTTTTCCATTTAAAGATTTTCCGCGCGCATTAGAGATAAGTTCAAATAATGCCCATAGTCTTCTCTCTTATCCAGTAATGGCTTCCGCGAGAACCCTCGTCATTTGAATGTATTATGGTAATTTGGAATACGCACACTTGCACCAACAACTAACTGCATATCCCGTTAAAAAACACATAAAAAGTTTTAAGGTGATTTTACAGTCTATAAACGCGATAAATTTATTAAAACGGCGATGCAATCTCACAACGGATGCATTCGATGAATGGATAACAATTTACAACCAGTTTGCAAGGGAAAATAATTTAGGGGGAAATAAATATGAAGGGGAAACTCGATCAAACTTTCAAGATTTTGAAAGTTAATTATTATTCATTGCAAGCAAGAAAACTCGGCAAGAGATGAATGAATATTGCGAAAGCATGCATTTTCAATTAGCGGAATCATAACTATGCAGCGGATGCAATTCCCCTCGGCGAATTACTTTTGAGAGAAATAAATGCAAGCGGATGGAATTACGTTTAATTTTTTCCGCAAACAAAATTTAAAATTCCATCAAATGAGATGGTTATAAATGGAACGTAAGCAAGGTTTTATATATTATAACGTAAATTAACTTCTCGAACATGAATTGAATTAAATTCAAAGAAACAAAAATAATCATACAATACGACGAAATGGAAAAATGATAAATAAAATACATAGAAAATGGTTTAGCTGACGTAGGATTGTTTTAAATGTAATTCATGAGATACATTATTTTATTTTCTCAACGTGGAGAACTGTATCATATTTGTATTTTATTATTATTAATATTATAGTTTTATATCACTCGTTTGTCAATAATTATTTTATTAAAACAGCAAAAGTCACCTAGGCACCTTATTGACTCGCTTCTTGTGTATGTCCCGCTTTCAAATGCAAATTAGCTTTGCTCCTTACCCGCGGCGGAGATAAGGGAAATTCAAATCTCATTGAAAGCAAATTTCCTCAGCATCCTTCCACCCGATGGGGGAAGATGTATCGGAAAAGAGAATTGGAAAATTAGCCGGGTAACTCCCGGGTGGTTAGTTGTGCAGACGCAGAGAGCGGCCCTCGAAGGGAACCGGAAAGGTGCCAGTCTTCTCCCCCACCTGGCTGAGGGCGCGCTCCTTCAAATTCCATCACTTGCGGATCCGCAGAGTGTGCAAGGAAAGAGGGAAGCAAAAGTATTGGGCGTAGGCGCCAGCTCCGGAACCGCACTTACAAATCAACTCCGGATATTACATTCCAGAAGTGTTGCCTAATTTTTTTATTGCGGGTATTTTTCGCCACTTTGCGTAAATACGTTATTTACGATATAATTTTACGCCGCGAAAAAAAATGTTATACAAAATAATGAATAAAAAATGAAACGTTTAATTCTTAAATCAGGCAAGTATCTAAGCATGATAATTTCAATAGATTAAATAATTATTTTTACAATTATCTCACGATTCAATCGAATATGAGTCGACAGTCTCTGTTTCCAAGAATGTTTAATTTAAATAATTTTTCATTAAATAGAGTACAGACACGCGTTGCGACCTTGAGACACTACAAATACCGTAGTCAGATTAATAATTAATCCAGATTGGGACGCGCCAGGCATTAGAGTTAATTTTCCAGCTCTGGCTTGCGAGCCGACTGACTAATGAAAATCTGGGCAGATTCATTTCCACCAATTTGCCATTCCGATGTGTGTTCCATACAAACGATTTAGACAAATGCCGTGTTGTCTGGAGAGCACAGGGGGCACACCACCCGGAGCGCCACATCGCCCCGCGGCCGTTGGGGCGCTGGGGTGCATGTGTGCGGCGGCGCCCCCTCCAGCCCAGCCTCCGACCCGGAGGCGAATTAAATCTTCCCGAGCCCTACGGTTAAATTATCGGCGTGATTTAAACGCCATAGCCGAAACCCATTACGCGAACAACGTTTTAAAATTTGAGAAGCGAGCCCTCAAAGGATAAAGCGATCCCATGCCGAAGTTAACGCTGATCAAATTAAATACAAGCCCGTGAAAAACGATTTCCAAATATTGGATATTTCGGAAATTTTCGTGAAATTAATGCGAATAAATAAAAATATGAATCGGCGAGATGAAAATTGGAAAACATTCACCCCGAGCTTTAAAATTCATGTGACTATTGATTGAATGCTGTGTGTATGCATCATACGCTCTTTTTTTATAGATTATTTGAGTTCAAATTTAATTTTTATGGGTAATCATTATATATACTGTTCTTTTAACACTTTTGCGGACACTTAAAAAATGTATGCGAATACCCTGGGATACTCAAATCAATAAAATTAATTAAGAAAAATTATAATGTATTATATTTAAACTATTACTATTTAAAAAATTGAGTTTGAGGACAACAAGTTCTAGCTTACACACGAACTCTGTAAAACTGTAGACGCAGAACTGTCCGATGAAAAATAAGTCAATTGACGTCCTGTTCTCGCAACATAAAAAATGACCGCAACTGATGTAGTGTCCAGGAATGTGTTAAAAGAATTACCTTTTTCTTAAAAGAAATCATATATACATTTTCTTCCATATTCCGATAGGCACATAACTGGAGAATCAAATAAAAAATATTAAGGTTTAAATTATTATTATGGCCTTAATTTTACAGGTTGTGATGTATGTACAATGCATGAAACGTTTATAAAATTAAGATTTCCAGCGAAACATATGTATATATGCGTGACCTGTTGGCAGATTTAATGGCGGCCACAATGACTGGCCACTCGAGCAGAAAGGGTTAAGATAAATTTATATTTCGACTTTGCCAAAGTCGGATAGTAAGACAATTATAAAATTTAGCGTAGAAAACTTGCTAGTGGTAGCCCAAGCGAATAAGTATTAGACATTCAACATTTGTTATTGCTATCATTCATAACCAGTGGCGCCTCGTGCATAAAATATTTGGGGATGCTGCGGAATATTAAAAATTGAAAAAAGTATATTACGCTCATAGTTTATTCATTATATGGTAAGGTCAGGTGAACATAATAATTATTATTAACAATAATAAAATAAGTGACAACGGCGCGTGGCTCAAAGAAGCTGTGAGTCCCGATTGCTCTAGTGAGTCAGTATAACTGCATCGAGTCGCAGCGCGACACGGCGGCGCTTAGCAGCGAGAACCTCCTTCCCCCTTTTGTTGTTTTTCCACAAATAGAATGTTAAAAATGGCTTCAAAGTACATACTGAAAAGAATGAGGGACAAAATACAATTTTAACGAACACTGTGACGCATGTCTACGTATGTCAGCAGTAAGCTCGTTTTCCACTTTAACTGCGGCACGTTATTGTCAGTACATGTTACAAATTATTCTAATGTTTCTGGTATCCAGGTCATTCTTGACGTGTGCACGTAGTTTTCATTATTATTATTGATTGCATAAATTTAAATTTTGTGCGGTTTGTTCATCCGAGGAAATTTCGATATTTTTAATCAATCAACTGAAAATCGCATAGTAAATATAAAATTAACCCAGTGTGGTGAAATACAATACGTCCCAAAATGTCATAAAATTAAAACGTCACCGCTTTGACGTCTCACTTTCCGCAATTACTCTGGGAGAATACCCGGGTGACGGGTATAAAAGCTCCAGGTAAAAAAAAACCGCAAGCAAATTTCGCAGTACATCACACAGGTGAGTGGGGAGGGATGGTGCGAGGGGGAGGGGGCAGGGTAATAAAAAGAGAGGGGGTCGAGCCCATATTTAAATTATTCAAAGGCAAGTCAAGGTAAACATTTAATGAATGGGCAGGGGAGGCCGGAGTGCTCCCAGCCAGGATATGTGCTTTGCACGCGCTGCTGGCTCCAGCTTTCGGCTCGTTTACACAATTCGCACGGTAATGCTAATGAAATTTGGACTTTCAATTTTGGGACCTCGGGGGGCGCGTGTGCAAATTTGGAACGGGAACTTGGAATCGCGGTCTAACCGCCGATGTGACCTTTGAAGGCGGAGCGCGAATACTAATGCTGTAGCAACTCAAAAAGGGCAAACCGGTAACCGATAATATCGAGAAACGAGTGCAGAAATAATTGAAATAAAGATTGAATCGTGTATTTTTCAACACTCCAACGGTCGAGTTGAATATCAAGTACGAGGTACGCCAAAGAATTGAATGAGATATCTATGTCCGATGAATATATAAAGTCAAGAATATATGCGAAAGATGTGTTTTACAGAGACTCACATAAAATCTAAACAATCAATTGAAACAAGTAATTAGATACTTTTAAAATATGAAAAATATGATACGAGTCATAAGTGAACCTAAGGTCAGAATTGCGACGGTTGTTCTGTTTAGGTTTTTTAATTATATTTTTAAAAAATTAACGAATTGTCGTGGACCGGTCAAGTGTCAAGGATGCAGGACAGTCAGCCGCCGAAAAGGGTTATGGTTTTAACATGCCTTACTGTCCCCGGAGGAAAGGAAGACCAAGGTTGAGATGTTTGGATTGTGTACTGAGGTACACTCCATCATTGATACATACCGAAAGATGGAGCGACTATTGCGCCTATGATGATGTAATTTAACGAAATGATTACATCAAACATTTTTCTTTTCACATATTTTTCAAATGACTTTGTTTTAGTTTTAGTTGAATTTAGCGTGCGAGCATTGACCTTTATTTCGCGTAGCAATATATTATTATACATATATACAAAATATATAATTTGACTAAAAATTTAGCGTTTTGTAGAAAACCGTGATCTAGATGGAAAAATTATAGGAGAGACTGCCGCACAAGTCGAGATATAGCAGGGAGCTCTATAGGAGGGTTGAATACATATCTGCTACATTTTGTCGATCAGGTTTTAAGCGCCATCATTGCAACAACACGATAAGACAGTTCACACTTTAAAAAATGCTACTTACAGATTTAGAGATTTTATTCGAATCATATTAATTTAAAGGTTCTAAAAATTCAACAATAACCTGCTGAATTATCAGAGAACGTTACAACACCATGGCCGACTCAATGTTGGGGCATTTAAGGCAGATGGAGAAACATAAGTCGCAAGGGTATGAAGCATGAGTTATTTTGCACTACAACGCACAAAATAAAAATAAAAAATGCTTCGCATTCACCGAATCAAAACATCTCTATACGCAATTCAATTTTTGTTACTATTATGTTTTTATGCGTGATTGGCGACCTGGGTTATTCTGTAAAGCCTATCTCGCATTGTTTTTATGAAAAAAAATATATAAACCAGCACGTTTTATTAATGTTAAAAAATCATTAACGCGTAGAATGGTAAAATATTGTTGATTAAACAAATAATGGTATTCTTTTCGGTATCCCTAAAATTTTCAGCAATAGACAGTATTCAGTAAATCGATACATTATTCGAAGAAAACGCCTTATAGTTAGATTAAAGTAAATAGAGTCATTTGAACCAATGTTTCAGAAGAGGAAGTTGGCAGAAACCCCCGGGGTGCACATGCAATTTCTAAGGGATGAGTGATTTAATGCATGAAATCCTATAAAACAACTATTGAGAATAAATACCTGAATCCAATCAAAACTTACAAAAGTTAAAGCAAAACACATGGATACAATTTTTGCGAAAATAAGAAATTATAAGCACAAGTAACAGAAATAAGTCACTTAATTCAAACATATTTTATAATATTAATTCGGAAATAGTATTTGGATGCTAATACTTTTTTATTACAATGTATTAATTATTTTATGAGCGTATTCCGCGGTAACATGTGAATTATTTACATACGTATAAATGTAGCACGCGGCATTAAGTAGATGAATGACGTTCCATTAACGTACATGTAAGCTTTACCACATTTAAAATGACATGTGCTTCGAATACATACACAATTCAAACACATCTAACATTCATATTAAGCAGCATTAAACGGGAATTAATCACATAAAAATAATTAACAAAGACAAACAATATAATTCTGTTAAAAAAATAGTAAAAACGGGAGTGTTTAAGTAAATTTATATTGTCGCTGAAAAAAATCCTCGCAGTATACCAAAATGACATTAGCAATTATACCAAACACAATTTTAACTAAGCCGTAAAAATACAGCAAATGCAAATTTCGAAGCACTGCTGCTGCAATTTTGCTGCTTAATTACTTGAAAATATATGGGTGATTTTTTCTAAGGGATTTAAAAAAGCAATATATGCGATCAAATAGTATTTAAGCGCTAAATGCAAATTAATGTATGGAGACAATAAAAAAAAAATCCCAAAACAAAAATGAATTAAATCACACTTCTCATGAATAATAAAATGTGACGAGGGGAGGAGCTAATGGCGTGCGCATCCCCCGACAAGTGGATTTCTATCTAACGACTTCCACTCGCAGTGAAAGCAATGGCCAAATTAATGCTATAAAGGAGACTTTGCTTGTTTCACAAGTCTATCAATTTGTCGTTAGGACCTCTTCGCAAATAATGGCACACAAATATGTCGCCATTAGGACGGAGGAAAAACGATAGAATCTCAAACCTTCACTGCACAAACGGGAGGGGAAATTGCCAGGACGTACCGCGGGCGAAAATTCACGAATTGATCATCGTCATTAAATACCCCGCACATATAACACAAAGAAAAGACCTAGTTTTTCTTTTACCGCGGTCAAAACAATTTATATAGGGGGCTTGAAAAAAAAACAAGAGGTCAAAATTTAAGGCGAGTGAATCCGGCGTGTAAAAAAAGGGAAAACGACGAGCTCTCTTTGTGCACATCCACAATGGAATCCGTGGGTCCGTGGCAAAAGCCTTTTTAGAAGATCACTCTCGCTCTCCTCTATTGTGGCAACATTAAACGATCTAATACAAAAGCTAGTGAAAAACACGTAAACACTTTTTGGGGCCGCGAGCTTCCGGCCGACGAAGGAAACAAACTAAATGCAGATCCCATTCAGAGATATGGATAATAGAAACATAAAAAAATCAGCATAAATAGCTGAAAATACATTTTCTATTTTTGTTTGATTCGGAAATATTATTTTAACAAAACGATACATTTTAATAAATATTTCCAGAATAACAAATACAGAATAATGCAAAATTCGTCTCAATAAAAAATACATATAAATGAATAAATATTAAAATTAATAAAAAAATAGTTTATCATATTTTTTACAAGAGAAAAATAATCAATGAAAATTTTTCCTTTATTTCGCCGATTTTTTTTCCATGTAAAATATGAATACGAAATTCAATCACGTTGTTTTTCAATGTTAAAATTGTCCATCAATCGCACCGAAATGGTTAACTACGTATAATCAATTTCCATAAAAATGCTTTGAAAATTGATTATGCTTTATTTTGGAAACAATCCTCCGGCGCTATATAGCATTTTCCTATCATCAATCAAAACAAGATTTACCGCAAGGCTCTGCGTTATTTATTTTATTATATTTTTTCTCGTTCACGTTTCCATCAAATCGATTACAAATAAATATAAATAACGAAATTGTAAAGGAAACATGATAACGCCGGAATAAATCTATTCAAAATACAAACGCGAATTACAAAGGAACGTCGAGAGCAACGCTTCTGAACTGCCAAATGAATAGCAAAGGATGTAATATTAGATCATCGAATAAATAAAAACGAGTATATAATTTGAATATTGATACATTTTTAACGAAATTTTAGACGAGGCGGCGGAATAAACAGCGGCAGGGAAAATTTTTAGGCAGCTGCCGCTTGGACAAACAGCAGGAGAGTGCCCTCTTAACCTCTATAACATCTCAACCATGCCGGCGTATTTGCATTGCATATTAGCAGTAGACTGGATCGGCAGTCGCTTTGTGGCCCCCTTATCCAGGAACCACTTCAATGAGCGACAATTTCAGATTTATTGCCGTTGAAAATAAGGGTGGAGAAGTGGTATCGCCTAGGGCTGGCCGGGTAAAGTGCAAATATATTCGATTAGGTTACAAAACTGCCAAGGGGAGCATGAGCTGGAGCTATAGGCAGTCGCATAACCAACGAGGTGGATAAAGCATCTATGGAAAAAAATGGTGGGTCTAGTAACTGGTGCGGATTGAGGTTGGGGCAATTACTTTGGTACGTGCCGGTAGTGCCGAGCAGACCCTTCGTCATATTTCAAGTCGGTTACCAAATAATAGACGACCCTGTTGCCTGTGTACACTGGAAAGATTTGATATCATCAAGACTACTTAGGCAGAATCAATTATATTCCCGTTGATGTTGTGAAAGGCGTTCGCAAAATGGTATCTCTCGTTCATCGCCGTGTTCTTCCTCACGGCAATTCCTTTATTATATTACGTTATACAACTTTGTTATATCGCCAAGTTGCTTGTGTCAACAATCACGAATATGATAAACAACCGCAGTGGGAACGGAATGGGGGAGATGAATTAATTTGGAAACGAAAATTTGTGTAGGAACGCTGCTGCCATAGCAGCGAGAGATAATGTTTTAACCGTTAGCCGATACACTTATTTATCCATCGGACAATCCATTTAAAAGATTAGAAGGAAAACAGAAGCGAAGTTTACAAGTTTTAATCCAATTAGTCCACCGGCGAGGTATCATTTATGACGGAAATGAAATCCACGATGGAAACTTGAGCAAATTGAAAATTTCGCTCGGAGGTATCGGCGAGGAAACGTATAATGGAACGGACATTTTGCGAAAGAAAATGTTGTAAACAGGATGATATTCAAAGAAAATTAAATAAAAAAAATATGGTAGAATCTAAGTGTGTCTTTTCTATTAGTTAAATCGTTGTAGTACTATAAAAACATATTTTAGAACCTTCTTGAAATTGAATTATTAATCTAATGAACGTGTACTATGATATAAAAAGGGCGATTGAAGCTCCAATCAACCCTCCTATAGCGCTCTCTGCCAAACAGCGGCGATAGATAGCCGTTTTCTACAAAACGCCAATTTTATGCAAGATTAAATCGCATGTTTCGGAAATATGCAATACATTGCCGTGCGATATATAAATCAATACACTTGACTGTTTATTAGATGCTTATTTTACTGATGACTGTCAATATGATTTCACTGGGTTTTGTGCGTGAAAAAAATGGAAAATTTGAGCAGAGTGGAAAAAACATCGTTATGCTATCTTAGGTTTAGTATTTGATTGCCATGAGACCTCTAGTGCTTTCTTCTTATACCTGAATACAAAAAAAAAACATGAAAGTATGACGTTTAGCCAACATTGAGGAGATAATAACATAATCGAATTATTGTAACATAAAATTATGAACCTGTACGCAAATGAACACGGAAATGTAACAACGCACAAAATAAAATTTATTTATATTTTTTTGTTTCTAGGAATCGCAAATAATATTTAATCAAAATCCCGTAAACAAATAAATGAAATGATGTATATTGCGTTCCAGAATTCCTCGAAGATAGATATATTTTTTTTAATATTAATATTTAAATTGTCAATATATATAATAACTATATCATTAATATTAGTCCAAATTGTCTTTCAGCATATATGTAGCAAGAATAATATGTTCGTTTATTCTGAAAATTTATCACGCTAATATAATAAAAATCACATGGCATTATTTTCTCATAAAAATAAAATTCCCATTCGAGCATCCAGAATCAACGTCTTGACAATGAAATATTCTTAGATCTATTAATCACCCTCTTCGAGTACATCACAGAAATCTATTATCGTGTAAATGTGATTTTTTTTTCATACTCTCGCGCCTAATATCGCAAACGCCGCGAACATTCATCCATTTGTAGCGTCCTCAGGTACACGACCCTACGCGGAAGAAGGATGACTTATAGTTTTTTTTATGGAAATGCCAGGTTTTCCCCGCAGATAAAGAAGAACAATCCCAGACACATCTCGCAGTGCTCGCTGGAAAGAAAACAATAAATCTCACGCGGCGCCTTCACGCTGCAAAAATATAAATATATTTCACTTAGGGATGCATTAAATTCTTCTTCTTCTTCCAGATTAAATTGTAGCGGAGACTGGGGGATGCAAGACACTCTAAATTTGATTACGTCGCGTATTAAGAGCGAGCGGAGGTTGCTTACTCTCCCGGGATAACAAACACTCTCGAGCTAACTAGCGCTAGAATCAGCTGCGGCAATATTTACGTCTTGCAACACCCCGAAAGACAAATGACGTTCGATCCGGGAGCATGACTTTGTATGCAAATAGAATAGTTAAGAGATTAAAGGAGAGAAATCTTACGTAATCAAATACAAAAGCGCATTCTTTATTTTCTATTTATATAAAACCACAAACTATAACATATTGCTTATGTGATAAGAAATTAACTACAGACTTAGACCATCTTTGTAATTAATATACAAATGGTTTAACGCATGCGCAATGTAGATGCCATATTTTATAAATTTATAGATACAAATTATGTCATGTTATTTTTTAAAAAAAATCTGATTCGACCAATTTCAATTAGCATCAACATTTCCCGGTGCTTTCAACCGAGGATTTCCAAGAGCGGCCTCGCGCCAGCCGGCGCACGTCACGCGCGCGCAGAGGTCGAGATCATCCATCTAGCGCCGAGGGGGTGCAACGGGGGAAGGGGGGCGGTCCATGGGACAGCCCCACCACCCCCCCATCCCGCACACACCTCCCATGGTAAGCGACCAAAACAATATTCGGGTCCATTTTTCTGTCGCGCATTCCGCGGCTCGCCGACCATTTATTTCCCGCCTGACTTGACGTCACTCCTGGCAAAGGGTATGTAAATCAAACGTCTATCGAATGGGGTAAGAAATTGTTTGCCGAAAACCCGGATGATTTGTCGCCCGGCCGGGAGGGGTGCATCACAATGGGCCGAGGACCTGTCGCTGATGAAAAAGCGTGAAAAATTTGTCCCAGTGATAACTGGTTGACAGAGGAATAGGCCGTGTTTGCGCACGAAAAATATATTAAAGAAAAGGGAATGGAAAATAAACGTGTTTATTGAACCATTGCTCTATTAAACTGAGTGCCTATTTGATTGTTATGAAAATGTAGATATTTTGCACTGATTTTTTTTTAAGGATGATCGCTTAATTTATAACAAATGATTATACCTTATGATGCAGTTAGACGAGGTGTAAGAGAATCATGAGGCATATATTTCATAATAAATTTTCAGAGTATTCCAAGGGCGGCGCATTCAGATACACTGATGTTGCACGAAAAGGACGACCCCAAAAATTAGATGTTGATATCCTTAAGGCGATGGTGGATTCAGATCCTTGTCAAACAAGTGAGAAATTATCATTGAAGATTGGCTGTCTAGTGTCTACAGCTCAGGATCATCTTCGTCGTATAGGAAAATTGTACAGGCAAGAAATTTAGGCTCCTCACGAACTGGCGGAGGTGGCGCTCGATCAACGGCGTACCATCTGCGGATCTCTTTTGTCTCGGTATGAAGCCGATCTGTTTTTGTGGCGAATTGTAACTGGAGATGAGAAAGTTGTGCTATAAATAATCCTGTATGAAATATACAATGGCTTTCTTCCGGAGAAGTACCTATTCCGATCCCTCGACCATCACTAACAATAAAGAAGATCCTTGATTATGTGGTTGGATTTTTCTGGAATTATACACTATTAATTGCTTGAACCTGGTCAGACCGTTACAGTGACAGTATATTGTGAACAACTAGAGCGAATGAAACAAGAGCTCGTTAAAAAAACCAACTGTTTTGGTCAATAACAAGAAAAAGGATCATTCAAAACGATAATTGCGAAGACTTACACTGCAAAAATAACATATGAACAAATAATAGAGCTTGGATTAGAAATTTTAACTCATCCACCCTATTCACCGGATCCCCGCGCCGTCAGATTACCACCTTTTCAGATCGTTAGAGCATACATTAAGAGATAAAAAAAAATATATTCAAAAAGTGAAACCGCACTTGGAAAAGTTTTTAAATTAAGGACTTTTTTGAAAAGTATTTAAGATTTTTTTTAATAAATAAATGTTTTTCGCCAGCAAATTGTCTTTTTACTTTTCGATCCCCCTAATATATTATGCATATGAAAATATAAATTAAATTTATATTTAGTGTTACCCCGCGCGGTCTAGAGCAAGAGTGCTGTCTGCTCGTTAGCGCTATCAGCGTTGTATATTGGATGGATGCGGGGCGGCAGCGGAGTGGGAGGGTCTCGTTGCTATGGGCTGAATTGTAGTGCGACTCAGTGAAATCCTGCCCCGTCTATACTGTCACTTTGAAATATAATCTAAATATACTTTTTTATTCTTTCGCAGCACCCCCTGAATATTTTTTAACCACGAGTCGTCACTGGAGTAATCTAATGGCGTCATAATACGGAATAACACTGTTTAAAAATGAAAACAAATGATGCATCTTCCTTAGGGAACACGTCTGAAACATAATAGTGCAGAGGTAGTATAATTTATCATAACATGCCGTGGAATTGTCATTCGACCATTCGCCATAATTTTCAAATTAATCGCCGACGTCGGCGATGATATTATAAAAATATTCTCATATTAAGAGACAAAGAGAAACGTACTTGATTTACTGCGTAGTAAAAACTTTTATTAGACAAAGCAACAATGGCATTTCCGACGATTTGTGTTTCCCATTCTGGAACAACTTTGCAGAAATGAAGGGTGCGGTTTTTTGCGGCAATAAAAACGTAACAAAGCGTTGACCGTTTCGTGGACGATGCGACAATCCTGCAAAGGGAATTAAGAGGATGTGACAAATTTTAGATGGCGACATGGGTCAAGTTATCGTTCGGCGTTGCAAAGTCGGCTGATAATTTTTCATTATGTATGACCGATGAATAATTTACGAGTCCGCTAGCACCCTGGGAAAGAGCACCGCGGCCCCGAGGACTCGGTTTGACCCAGTGCGCTACAACGGCCGGGTAAGTGGCAATTTAAATATAAATTTACCCAGATTTCGAGTGGCGGAGTAGAGCAGAGTAGAGTGGCGGCTCTCTGTATGGAAGAGTCTGCGCTATGCTAGAGTACAGTCGCTGTAACGACTTTAATGCTTTCGAGCACATATTGCAGTACTCTAGCGATTATGAATGTGCAATATTGGTCCGTTCCCAGTATTGCATGTATTTTGTTCATATGGAATATATTTAGAATATATGTAATAACCTACCTACCTTAAATATTAGGTGATCAGCTATTATGGTAAATCATCAGAGAATGAATAAAATATAATAAAAATCGGAAATAATGTTTTATGTTTATAATATTAATTCAAAATTGTTTATTTTTAAAAATAATTATTTAAAATTTTGATCAAAATTTGACAATAAAGGTGAAAAAAAAATATTAGATCAATGTGTTGTAGTAATGGACATAAAAGTTACAAGATGCCCTTCCACCAATATTTCAATTATTGAAGAAATTTCCATCTTAAACTCTGAATATTGTCTATTTATCCTATAACCGTGTAATTTTAAAACCAAACAAAAAGAGAATCCGATGAATATAGTAGGTTGATACTGAAGAAAGCTTTGAAAATTTAGCAAGATTGTATATCTGATAAAGGCAAGAAAATGATAAAGGAAAGCAGCTGGAGTGGTGATGTTTATGGATATTATGACACCATGTAAATATAAATCTATGATACCTATATATATTAACTATTATTAATTATAAACAAGATATTACCACTTGCTTGTTATTATATAAATTACGTAAATATATTTCTATGAATATTTAATTTTTTGGTCTTGGTGATTTTTTTTCCAATTTCCGCTTAAAAATGTGATGTAACATTTGAGATCGATTTACGGACACTGCACTCATTTATACCGTAAGCCATATTATATTAATATTATTTATAAGCGATATAATACATAATCAATAGACATATATTAGGTATACCGGAAAGAAATCTAGTTTTTTGTGTCTTATTTGAGATCAGTCTGTCCTGAACACGGTGGAGAAATCATCTTTGTAAGATTTTTTCTATAGTACTGTTTTCCTCGGCTTTCTTTTATGTTATATATTTTATTTTATCAGGAATAGAATATACAAAACCGAAGCTCGAGGCTCTCAAATAAGACACAATCAATTGGATTGCTTTTCGGTATATCTAATATATATATATATTTATATTACAGTCAACACAACCCTGCATAGAGTTGACCAGGGCCCCAATTGAACTTTGATAAATACTCAACAAAATAGTTTAAAAATATGTACATGTTGGTGTACACATATCCTTGTGTGCATAAATAAATCTAGTCTCTAACGGATTTCTCACCACAGAGCCAGTACACCCTGGGTAAGGTAAACCCTAATCTATTGACCAATGATTGGTGTAGTTTCGATACTTTCGCGACCGGCTACTTGAGACTCGTTTTGGGCAGATGTGCACACGTATGCCTGTGTATATCTATATAGGTGTGTGTGTGTGGTCGCTCGCTACTTTTCACTCGTGACTCGTTATAAGCAGATACAGCCTTAGAGAAGAGAAAAAACGAATACTGAGACAAACCCCCTCCTACTTGGCCAAGAGAGGGAAATTCTTTACAAAAAACCGCATACCAAGACGTCTCTGATCCCCGCGGTATGGACACGAAAGGGGAGCCCTCACGTCACGTGTGAGACTCAGGTTCCTTTGGCCTCGACTACCATGCGAGAGTTTGGAAGGCCCATGCCCTCAGCGAGTGAGAGCCTTGTGGCTGGCAAATGATGATGATGAAGATGATATATTATTACATACAAATATATTTTCCTCAATTTGCTTGGGGGTGCTGCAGCCCCGTAGTGTATATGGACGAGCCAAATAAATATTCCAAATATTATATAGATATATAATATAAAAAAAAATCTTTAGAGCCGACTGTCGTGGGTTAAAATTAAAAGGAAAACATGTAAGAGTCTTATTGTGAACAGGGAAGAGAGACCGAACATGTATCTTATTTTAGTACTAATACCTTCCTGGATTAGGGGGTAATATGTAAAAACCGGACATAAAAACGAATGTATGAAGATTAATGTATTTTAATGATTTGTATTTGGATTTATATATGCATTAAATCATTATAGAAACTATTTAACAATTAATTGGCCAATTAACTGATAATATAGAGTCAGCAAATTATCGACTAAACAAGGAACTAAAGGAGATACCCACCGCGATATCGACAGGGTGAGGGAGCAGAGCGAGAGTGGAGGCGACAGGGGGTCTCGGTGTTTGCAGACGCAGGCCGAGGCAAATATTTGCCGGATTAAACATAGAATAAAAATGTTTGGTGTGTGCCGTGGAACGAACGCACCGCGACGCCGGAAGTCAAACAGCGGCGCCTCCGTGCGGCGCGACGCCGCATTACGGCCGCTTCCTGAGCGCCAAATAGGAGCGAGCCTGCAATAAACACAGTCGCATTTTAAATGATATGCAAATAAGTGTAGCGCCGCGGCGGTAATTACGTTTCGCATTGTTCCCGGAACAAGTTTGTTTCTGGTAGCGAGGGTGTGATTCCTGGCCGACAGACGACTATACCTATTATGGTTTATTAATGAGGCGTACAAGGAATCGCTACACCAAAACACGCAGCCTTATAATGTGCAAATAGAAAAGTGATGTTTCGATTTGCATATGATCACTAACTGTTACTAAAAATATATATAATAGAAAATAACGAACATCAATTTCCATTAAAGTTCAAAGTAACATAATCTTGTTAAAAAAGTGATGAATTGTGCATTTATTAGAATTTCAATGGATAAATATTCTTGGAGAATTAGACTAAATAAAAAAAAAAACATAATTGTGAGCGAAAAAAGCTTGGTTTTGCACAATAATCAATAACACTCGACTTTCGTTAGAAAAATAAATAATATATATAGAACCATCTGGATACCATCAATTAAGTTCACCTTTAAAATAAAAACAGTTCACATTGCGCCTTAGGATTTTCAATAAAGAAATCGTACACAATTTACTAATTTTATAATGAAAGTTTCGCAATTATTTTTTTATTTATTATTAAAAATGTATTTATTTATTCGGAATCTAAATGAAATCTGTACATGCATGTATGTATGATGTTATGTTATATATTCAGTTTGAAAAACTATTTCCATTTTTGCTCGGAAATGTATTCCTCCCACCCCTTTGCGAAGTGGGTAGCATTTTAAATGATATGCAAACAACCGTACGGGGTAATTACGTTTCATATTGTTCCGGGAACAAGTTTGTTACTGGAAGCAGCGTCGCGGCGCTCGGGTGTGATTCCTGGGCAACAACTCTCACTATAACATTCTAATGCGCCGCTTATAAATGGGTAATGTCACGTGAAACTGTTACGGGCGGGGGATGCGTTGAATTCCAAGTATCGGCCGCCGAGAAAACTTCAAGATTTCCACGTCTGAATGTTGCCCGGAGCTAACAAATCGCGTTTATTGCCACGTGACGGCGTCTGGATGCGAGCTTTAATTCCGCGAAAATTGCTCGGTGCATGTGTGCGGATGTAATTTTGAAAAACGAATTTTCCACGCAAGAGAATAAACTTAAATGTGGGCGACATATTACGTACATGAAATTGAACAAGAAATACATTGCTTCAAATAAACATTTTTATATTTATATACGAATGTATGGACCCACATATAAAATTGCACGGGATGGCTGAGCATCCAGATATCGTCTGATGCAGAGCATTGCCATACGGTGTCTTTTATTAGATCGATCAATCAAATTTTAGTTTCTGCATATTTTCAAATGCGGCAAAACGACCGAATCCCTGAAATCAGTCATGCACAAATTTCAATAAATACATATACAGAGTGAAAGTAATCAATTTAAATAAACCTAGAATCGTGTGTTAGTGTAATCACATTATCTCAATATAATTATCAAATTATATGTAGCTGATATATTAGGCATGAATTCCAAAGATAATAGGTATTCACTAATATTCTTTGGGTCAAGTCATTTTTATAGTTTTTGTACTGATTTTATCCTACCCTATTATACAGATATATGTATATATTATTCTTAACCCATCCGTCATGGCGGCTCAAAAACAACTCGAGTCGTTCAAAGGGGTTATTTCAGATACCCCAAGATATTGATGAATTCTTCTTCGACATTACCAAAAAAATTATAGGATTATTCTATGAATTAAACAGTTATTCTCGATATGATTCATAATTTGGTCGATAATTTTGGTATTAGAACCAATCAATATGAAGCGATGATGGCAACGCTCTTGGCGATGCCTTGCCGTAGACTCAGTTCTCGCAGCACGAGTCACTCGCACTCGGCACATCAAACCAGATGTAAGCGAGAAAAAACATCGCGCGGGCGTCAACAGCAACGAATATAGTTGTTTTTATTTTTTTCGCATTTTCAGACAATAAAGTACAATGATTATTTATAAAAGTTATTTTTTTAGACTAATACAAAAAGTTTGTGACATGTAGGATTTGTATTAAGGAAGAGTTTTTTTTAGAAAAATCAAAAACTTAGGGTACCCAATATACCTCATCGGCAAAAAGACATTTATAATTTAAGTTTTTAACGCGAAGGTACGTAGTTTTCCAATTAAGTGCAAAGTTAATTAGAATAAGAATAGTTTATTTTTCGCTTTACAGGAAAAAAAACATTTTTATGCGGAAAAACTGCGACATCGCCTCGTATTTCTATTACGGTTATGGTGGTTACCTCAAAGATTATAAATATTCCTATATTTAATTATTCTAAATTATAGTTTTGCCTAAAAAAGTAGTAGAGCAGCGAGAAAATGAATATAAAGTCAACCATCCTATAGTGCCGAGATAGGGACCACGTTATTGAAACTTGCCATATAGAAGACTATGTTTACCCATATAAAATTTAGGGTTAGGTTTTTTTTAAATTGTATTATATAAAATGGACGAAATCGATACATCAACCATTTTTCCATTGACACATTTTTAATTACTTAGTTATATTTTTAGTTTGATTACGCGCGCGTTATATTTATTTGCCAACCAAAGGAAATTCATGCGGCAATGTACATATTTACGAAATATGTAATTTGACCGTAGAAATATAGCGTTTTTCTATAACGTCGCACACGCTATAGAAAGTCGCTTTATGGCAAGAGCGCGATAAGAGGGTTGATTGTATTTGATAGGGAATCGAAAAACTTACATTACAGTTTAGACGGTTTTCTTTCAGAACGAAGCAATTAGTTATTCTGATTAAAAATGTATAACAAATTTTATCATATATTTAGCAAGTAAGAACGGTCTATATACAAAGAAACACTTTTTAACTAGCATTAAATGAGAAATTACTACAGCAGTGATTTGCAACATCCAAAGTATATTAATGATACCTTATTTATAAGAAGTGTGCATATGCAACGTCCTGAAAAAGATAATCATTTATAAGTTATTCTCCTCCATTAGCCTTGATTCAATGATTTGAAAAGCTGATACAATGCAAATTCTTTCTATTTTCATTCCCTTTATGTTCTTAACTATTTTTCAGACTATCCTTAATCCTTTGTCTGAATCACACACTGAAACACGCATTTTAGACAGTCATTCTTCATATTTTCACCCAAACTCCTACATGAGGACCAGCATTATGTTTGTTTGTACTATAAACTGATATCTTTAAATTCGTTTTATGTGTTGTATTAATATTTGAGGTCTCCACATCTTATAAGTAGACGAGACACAATTTAGTGGTGGTTATAAAGTGTCCCGCGGAATTTTAACCACAAGACGCTGTACTAGAGGAACTCTAACATTGCAAAAGCTATTTATTTAATATTTGTTCTAAACGATTATATGACTATACATTTTTCTTGTTGATACGTTTTTAAATCAATATATAATAATAAAATATTATTATTGAAAATACGATGCCACACATAAGACGCGAGCATATAACATTACAAACGATATCAATATATGCAACATAAATATTATTAGTAACCGTAAATGGAATATAAGAAAGGTCTACCGTTATTATGAATATTAACGAGTCCCGACCACGAGAGATATCAAGTGATGATATCGCCGGGAGATATTTTTGTTAGATATATTATATAGTATACGTATACATAGGGAGAGGGAGAGTGATTCTTGGATCGAGTGGGCGCTTCGCGTGGGGTTCTAGAATCCCGAAGTTTATTTTGCACCCGGATTTTCATTGCTATAATAACGACAGGGAGACTGATCCGGAGTAGCCCCCGTGGTGTGTACGTGTCGGGGTCACCATCGACCGTTTGTCAATATTCCATAATAATGTGTCGTATGTACGGGGTGGTCAATGGGGTTGGTGTCTGCATTAATCAAGACATGCGATCACAGTGGTCCAGTCTGCGCTGGATGCACCGCGACAAATTACACAAGCGGTAAATTGTGCTGACCTGAGTCAAATTTGAGTGATTTCAAAACGTTGCGCATAGATTCTCAAATATAAATAAATCGATTTAAATAATCGACAACGAAATCCAGGCTACAAGCTACGGGCAACAAGCCACAATATACGTGGAATATAACGTGGCTATGAATTAATTTTAATGCCACTGAATAAATAAATGCAAATAGAAGAAAGTCAATATAGGTAGTTTATTTTGATTATTTTTTGCTACCGTGATAAAAGAAGGTATTTGGGACAAGGCCGTTGAGCTTCCCGTGGAACAAAGATGCTTAACGTTGGAAGCAGGTGTGCCCATGGCATATTGTTGACCTAGAAATTGCATAAAGCTTTCCACCGGGATATTTTTGTATCACAGAGATAAACCGAAATAAAGCTATTTTGGTTAAATATATACAAACTTATTATATACGTAATAATAAATTATTCTAACTTACCATATTACGACGATCTTTGAAAAAAAAATAGTTTTTACCTGCAAATAAAAAAAAATATATATATTAAAAATCACATATAGCTGGGAGAAAAAGGACAAAGCTGGCATAAAATTTGACGCAGGGCCGCGGAATATTTTCGCTCATGTTTAAAGCCTCGTAAAATTAAAGGGATCTGTCATCACATGTCGGCCTTCTGTCGAGTTTCATACACGCACACGCGACTTTCAGACGAACTCCGGCGAAATTTTCATAATAATATGTAGATATGATATATTAGAAAATTAGGGAATAATTTCATGCGTAATCTCGGGCACGGGACACTGGTTACCAAAGGGGTGGGTTTATCGCGGAATTATTTTATTCGCGCGGGAAAACACGGGACAATGAAAAATTTCATTAATATATTCAGAAACCCGACACATAAAATTGTAAAATCGTATTATAAATTTTCTGAACAAACCTAATAATATGCTTTGCAACTTTTTTCTTATGCAAATTATTGTAATGTATACTATTCATATAATTTTATTGCATAATCACATATGTATGCAAATGATTGGGGCAATTCCTGTTAAAATAAAAATATGTAATTGAATTATCAAAAATTTAGATAGCGGTCTATAATTATTTGTACTAATTTTCAGAGGTACTATTGGCCGGCTGACGACAATTAGTGGGCCGGTCGAGTTTCCCTATGGCACGGTCGTTGTGATTGACGGGGGCCGGCTATTTACGATGTGCGGTTTATCCCGCCGGTGTCATGTCACTGTCGGGGGCTTCATTATCATCCCCATGGACCGGACCACATTCGGCCCTTGTGAGGTCAATACAACACCTTCTGACGGACAATACCGTCTACTGCACACCAATTAATTCGAACGACCGCCCCACTCATTATTTCAACTTTTGTTCTCTGAAGCAGAGCTGTGAAAATTGATTAATGAACCGAAAGTGAAGTGGCAATAGTGAAAAGAACAAGAGGGCTTTTTGCTCCGAAAGCCGCAGACTAGTCTCTTTTGACGAGGATTATTAGACAATATGATTTTTTGTATGATAGGGTCATTAGTCTCACATCACCTGAATTTTGATAATTTATTGTTTTGATTTAAGTATTTACTATATTCAGAATTACAATGCTCACAACAACTAATTATACAGGTTGGCCCAAAAGTCACAACACCATTTAAAGGATGTAATTTTCAAAACTAAATAAAAATTATTTCCAAGAAGTGAGTTTTCTATTTATGAAAGAATAGAAGTGAACCAGGTCGTGGGAGGCTAAAACATTGAACAGCAACGTTCTACGAGATTTGGTGAAGATGAATCCAGGCCTTCTCTATTGATTCATTAGCAGAGAGTCTTGGATCAACTCATTCAACTTAGTATCGGTACGAAAAGTAGATAATTTAGGATACTAAGAACCGCAACAGGCAATGGGTAGACAGAGGACAAACTCCGCAAAGGAAGGCCCAAATTGGAAAGCATCCAGAAAAATGTAATGTTGGGATTTCTAATGAACCGTTCGTTTGGAATTTCCGCTAAAGGATGAAACGATTAAAAAATATGTTAATTATCCACAATTAGTGACAATAAAAACGAAACTCAACCATTCCTGTCCAATTGGTCAATAAGCACGATGCCATTTAGCATTACAACGACGCAAGACCCCATTCAGCGGAAGACACCATAAAAAATAAGAACTTTTGGTGAGAAATACTGTTACACCCCCTTTATTCTCAAGGAACTTGCTACTTCGGATTCTCATTTATTTCCCGTTCTACGGTAGTGCTGAAAAAATTGCCTTTCTTCGTTTTTTACCTCAAAACAGAATACTTTTTTTATAATAATAGGATTCAAAATATGATAGCCGATTTTATTTCATCTTCCGATTTAAAAAAAAAGAAAGTAAATAATGCTCCAATGAGCAAAAAAGCTGATAATCGGATGGAGCCAGGTCTGGAGAATGAGCTGGATGCAATAAATCTGTCAAACATAATGTTGCGACTCTTCTTTCTTCTTCAGTAACTTACAGATACCGCGCCTCATGTGTTTGTTTCTCTCAGTCAACGCATGGGGGACGGACCCAAACCCTTTTTTTTTTAAACTTCCCTTTTTTTAAGGTAACTTTAAGATGACAACCATGAAGTACCGGCTTGCCTCGATAATTCTTCGAAACTGAAGAGTAGGAATTTTTTCAACCTCTTTTTTCAGGGCTGTTTCATCCACTTCACCAAAACGTCCATTTTTGGCTCATTTTTTAAACCAATATTGCCTGATTTGAATTTTTAAAACCATCTTTGACCATCATTTCCTGATGTTTAATGCGTCTCCATAAAAATCGCAAATAATTTTTGTTGCCTATGTTTCGTTTATTTTTTGGCGTGAAACTGAAACAGCATACAGCTACGCAAATGTTCTTCTGAAGGACACGTAAAAAAAATCTACGCAAAACGAAGATTAGAGACTTCTCACGACACACAAAATATTCACGTCTTTTTCAGTCAAAGGACTGAAGAAAAGTAATATGAACTATGCTTTCCGTAAATGCGACATTACATATGGGTCGATCTAATATTAAACGCATCCATCAAAACTAGTACATAAAAAAGGAAAAGGTCTTTACGTAAGTGTCTAGAAAGCAATTACCGAAGGTAACAACTCTTTGAATCGAATGACAAGATATGTATCACTGCCACCATTACCGATGAGGACAGCAATTTCATTCATTATCACGGTACGATGCAAAAGCTATTATGTCGGTTACCCACGTCTACCAGTTAAACACACATTCATCAATGAATGACGTAAGCAATAACTTCACAGCGGTATTAATGTACGTTAGACAACTAGCGACATGCAAATTTATTGCGGATATCACCCATAAAGCACGCTTTATAGCCCATCACTAATACTATTCTCAGGTAGTGCACATAAATTTCGGCGTTATAACAACCGGGGATAATTACCGTTTGCAGAATTTGATTGGATTTACGTGATTTCGTTCGAAAAGGTACGACGTCGTATTTTATGCATGTGAAGTCACGCGGTTGCCATCGGTACCTGAGATTAGAGTCGGACGCCGCACCTGGGAGTGGCATTTTTGCCAAATGTATTTCGGATTATATAAGGGAGTGGTAATATTTGGGCTCCATTTTACGTGTCCGGTGCAGGGGTGTTGCACCCCCGGGTGTCGCGGCCCGCAGGTCCGGTGTCGTTCCGCAAACAGGGGGCGCCGGAAAGGCACATGGGGCCCAGGGCCGAGGGTCCGCGTGTCACGTGCGCGTCCTGCAGCCATAATGCGATTTGACACGCGGACATGCGAGACCAGAATTCGCAATTAGCACTGCTATTTCTCAAATATCATAATAATACATTTATTTATAGCTACTTCGCCAAAAGAGAAAATAAAAAACATTCTGTATAAAAATAATACTGAAAATGTGAAAAGGGATCCAGTTCAGAATTCAGAAACGAAAATAAATAAATTTTATCTCTAAAAATGAGAGCTTTGACAGTCACAGTCACAATGATAAAGTGACATAATAACATAGAGAAAATTAGTTTTTTTTTAATTCCAATTTGGGTGTATTAAGCTAATGTTATTTAATAAAAAATGAGACCCATCAACAATAAGTACCATTATTTTTTAATTATATATGAGTACATTGTCACATATACATACTTTAATAAGACCTCAAAAATAAAGTTAACATCATATTTTTAGAATAAATATTATAAGGCGGAGAGAAATTATATTTTTTGGTTGCGTTATTTTTAAATTAGTAATCACTGGGTACCGTTGAATAAATACGTCGAAAATAAGTTTTAGGTTAATAATTCTACTGTTTTCAGACAAAATATATTTTGACCCATAGTAAAAAAAACGACAAGATGAAGGATTGGAGAAACATATTTACGATATTTTATGCTATTTTTATTAGACAAAAGATTGGAGCCAAACGTAGCTACTATACGAAACTAATGGGCACATCTCGATTATTCTAAAACGACATGGATGATTAATAAACAATTAAAATGTAGAGATAGGGTTGATGGAAAATCCAAAATCTTAGAAACTAGATTAGGCCAATTTAATTTATTGCTGAAGTCAGATTTTCGCAGAAACTCTCAGGAATAATCACCATCGACAGTCTCTGGTCGACAGTAGACCAATTAAAAATATGTATTGTATATTTTTAGGTTAAATATTATTTTTCATTAACTTTTTGAGAAAAAAGCTTATTAAGGAAAAAGAATTAAATAAAGAAAAATATTTACTTATTACATCGGTACTATTGATATATATTTTTCTTCGGTAAAAATCACCTTTGTTCATCTAAATAATACACTTTTATTAATTAATAATTATTTTTTAGTATATTTAGATGCTATAATTTCCCTCAAAAGATTTTTCACTGGTCCGAAGTGTAAATTTTCTTTTTTCAGCTAAAAAGTGCTGCATAGATCGAAATAAATACTATTAAAAGCTTAAGTACTATATGGGGGTGTGAAAACAATAGTTTTCTATCTAACCCTCTTTATTTTATTTTCAGTCATCTTTATAGTAACCTAGTAAATAACTTCCCATCTTAATTTATTTGGAAGAAAACAATATATTACACTAAAATATCAATGTGGAAGTATTTTTGTCAAATACTTAAAATGAATTACGTAAAAGTAAAAAACTTGGAGAGCTGTGTATTATATATAAATAGATATCGGGGACACTGCAATGTTTCACGAGATACGTCGAACACAACATGTGCGATATAACTTTATATCGCCTTATAGGATATCACGACCAATACGTTTCTAGGGTATCTGCAAAACTTTTTAATACGTCTCTATCACTGGCAGAGTTTGGTCCCTCTAAAATGTTTATTTTCGCTGTCTGGCATCGTTCACGGAGCATTAGACGCCAATTCTCCTGCTGGTAAATGACTTTATTGTGACCAGCACGCTTATCTGGCGACCGTACATCTGCAGCAGCGGGTCCCTGCATCTCCCGGCCGGGACAGACACGACCCCCGGCGAATCTTTTATCGTTCCCCTTTTTATTTCTGGCACGCTTTCCCTTTCGTACCCCATGGGGCAACCCTTTTCTTCCTTTTAATGTCCATTTACGGTGAACGTTTCCTCCTTTATTTTCCACGGCGCCATGCTCTTACAGCTCGAAACGTTAAATGTGAGAGCTGCAATGAATGTTCATTAAATATAAATGTTTATTGCTGGGATACTATTATTTCGTTCTTTATAGTTGCGGCGCGTCTGTCTACCGCGGCCCCAGGGAACTGCTTCGTACTTTTTTTACTAGTACTAATCCTTTAAATCAGCCCTTAGATCGCCTAATATATGTATAAAGAGTAATGCGCAGAAATACTTAAAAGATTACACAGCAATCTATTACCTAATTGAAATTTAAAAACATCTGCGCCCTTTTAATATTTCTTACTTAGTCTCTACTCTATTAATTCGAAATAAACTTTAGGGCTGGTATTTGTGTGGATAGATATAAATTACTATTTCAACGAATTATTTAAAATTTAGGGAAATGGGGATAGTAATTAGAGATGAGGGTATATGTACTTGATATATTTAGTTAGACCTAAGGGCATATAAGACATTAGTGAAAATTCAATTGATTATTTCTTAAAATAACGATATATATTATAGATTTCCTTTCAGCCCCCGACATTTATATTTAAATATTACATTTATATAGGAAATATTAATTTTATATTTTTTATCGATTTTTTTTACTAAGGATGGATATTACTACATATTTATGAATGATAAATTAAAACATGTCCTAGAAATATCGAATCCCAAGTGGATTTCGCGTTACGCCTTCTCAACTAATATATGTGAATATCTTGTATTAAATAGGAATATACAAGGGCATGTTTTACTTGTTAATCATCTCTATTATAAGTTCATATTATTTTTAACAACCTATAATTATTCAAAAATCATAAAATAATATATAAATTTTTCCGACATTTTTTCTAAAACTTTAACGATGCATATTTTTACTCTCAAAGAATACATTAAAATATATAAGTATTTAAGACAGCTTTTGCGGATCTGTTTATTGATTTTAGGGAAAAATTAAATTATTCAAAAATCCAATTGACATTCCGATCAAAGACGTCGAAGAAGCTACACCTAGGCCTCGTATAACACGGTCATATGGTTCTACAAAAACACCGTGTAATACAAATCCATGTTATACGAGGTTTGAAATTCATA